>JACJUM010003259.1:2490102-2672941 GCA_020976665.1 Heortia vitessoides | reverse complement strand
TATATTTATAAAATCCTACAAACACCTAACACACGCCGCGTGTGTATATTATATCTATATATATGGAGATATATATATATATATATATATAGTTAGTTAAAGATATATGTATATAGTTAAAGATATGCCGTAAAGTACCGTCGGATTAGAATGGTGATTCCCTCTGTAACAGGTGACGTAGCAGGATATTCGAGATATCCGCACTAGCGCAGTTTAAATACAACAGGATGGCAATGGGTAGCAGTATCATCGTAGTAAGGCTGCGCTCTGCAATTGCCACCACACTCCCAGTGCGGCAATTACGAGTAAATGTCCCTTTCGTTAGAATGGCCTGTCTAACAGTGGACTTTTTATGACTAATATAATGAATGAAACAAACAGAGACATATGTTCCTTTAACAGACCCTGTCTGATTTTCAGTCAGTTCTTTTTAACACTTTGTAATGCTCTATTTATCTATTAGATGGAGCGTGCCGAGCGCCGATACATCCTGACCCAGGGCCCGCTGGTGTGCACCGTCGGCCACTTCTGGTTGATGGTGTGGGAGCAGAACAGCCGCGCTATCCTGATGCTGAACAAGCTGGTGGAGAAGAACGAGGTCAAGTGCCACTGGTACTGGCCGCAGAATGTTGGCGATATAATGACGCTGTCTGACGTGAAACTCACTGTAGAACTGATGAGCGAAGAGGACTACCATTATTACGCTATTAGAGTTTTCAAGTAAGTGATCATTGTATCTTTATCCTTTAATCAAAACTTTATTGTTATAATTGGTGCATGCAAGTGTCTGTATTGTGTTTCTTGGGTGTACAATGCTTCCTTCTTTATAAATTAACTCAACATCTCATACGTTGACCTTACTCTGGGAGTAAGGCACTTGTGTAGCGAATATTTGTCCTGAGCAGGAATCGAACAGTTGCACAGTGAGTAAATCACCGATATTCTGCTGTTTAAAGAGTTAACAGTCAAAGACTATTAACTCTTATAAATTTATAGGAACATTTGTGACTTAGTAAATCTGGATTTTTTTTGTGTGTGAATGTGTGTCTCTCCCTTCTGGTATTTATTTGTTCCATTCATATTCATTCAGGCACGTGTTGTGGCTCAAACCTGCTTGTGTAACAGGTTCATACCTATTTAACTGTATACTTTGAACACCTTATAATGTTGGTGAGTGTATTTTTTTCTTTGGAAATTCACGCGTCTTGTACCTTTACCTGAATCCGAGATGAGTAGTTTAAAGAACTTGACAGAGAAATTACAAACATGGTTCTTTAATTAACACCCAGACACAAAAAAAACAAATATATTTTGAAGCACGTATTGTGCATCGGGATTGTCAAAATTTTTATCATGAAGAGCTATATTGTTTCTGAGTGCAACTTTGTAATAAGCAAGATCATGACATACTTTTCTAATTCCCCGACTCCGGCCAATATAACCAGCCCAAGTTCGCTGGCCGCATCCACAGACGACATCGACGGCACCAGGGTATTGGCGTTGGCCGGCCGCCAGTCGACACCCGGCGCCGACGTCGCTCGGTCACAGTCGGAAACTGAGTGAATAAATCGCTAAATGAGATTAATGACTTGCTCCATGGGTATTTTAGAAAAGCCTCTTGTTCTTTACCCGCAAGACTATCCGGGGTCAATTGTAGCTTATTTACTTCCCTCTGGTTCAGTCTACTTGCATTAAGAAAGTTAGTGATATCAACTTTTTATTGGCGATAAAAAATTAATGAGCGGCTCAGTTTTCGTCATCATCAAAGCAGCTTCAGAACGTCCACTGCTTGACGTAGGCCTCCTAAAAAAGGGGGATTTTTGCTCTTGTTTGCCACACTGATGACAGAACCCGTGATGACCCGTTGCAATCGCAATGCGTAGCTTCGTGTTGCATTTGACCTACGGTGTCTTCTGTTGTTCTGACAAAATATATTATAACTAACACCTAATTGTTATCACCAGAACGAACTTATATTCCGTTTATATAGATTTGTTTGGATTGTAGTATTGTATTCAATTTCATTGTCTTTTGTTTAACATAGAAAATAGATAAAATCAAACGCCTCGTATAGAATAATCAGTTTTGTATCGCACTATCATTATTGTTATCTTTATGAAAATTATTCGTGTGCCTGGAGGAAAGTAAAAAAAATAATTAGCCGAATTGGTCAAGCTGTTCTCTTGTTTTACGCTTAGCAGCATTTTTTTTATATAGAGGACCTTGTATAGACGGTCAGCAGACCAACAATCGTTGTCCTGTCTACCTTTATCCCTATGATTTTATGACAAAAATATTGCGACTAAATTGAGGTATTAATTATTCTATCTCTTAAGTTAGATCAAACTACACAGTAAGCAAAATAAGTTTAGTAGTTTACTAGTTCATTTCCGAATTACATCGTAACAGATAATTTTTAATCAAAAAGAATATACTGAACTTATACTATACCTACTTGTTTTTCATACCAATCACTATATAGTACATGTCGTCAAAATGAACGTGCGTATCACCGGCGCTGTCCAGCCACGTGCACTCTGCCTAATTGTTTGTCTAATCGAATGTCAAATTTTGCTAATGGCAGTAATGATAAATATAAAATTATATAGTTTAGTTTAGTAATATCGGTTTTTGGATAAAATCGTGAATATGAACTTTTTTTATTTCGCGTATTTATTTATTGACTTCCTATTTTTCGTTAACCTGAGGTAGATCTCAAAGGTTATCGGCATTTGTTGACATAATATCTTCAAGTCTTAAAGTAGGTAGCGCGCTAGTGAAATCCTTGTGATTTTACAAGCGCCTTCAGACTGCGGTAGCGCTTTCTATCACGCGTACTGTGTCGGCCCAGTCTAATAATAATAAAAAACTAAATAGTACATCCCAATCCAGTTTATCATCATCAGTCATGGGATTCTCAATCTTCGGCATTTCATCTACTTACCAAAGGACATAATAGCAGCGCTGACCATGCGTAGGTAATTACTCGTACATATCGTAGTTTCGCTACGGGAGCTACACTGTTTCGGATGGATATACCTATTCCACTTGGTCGGTACTCTACGGCTACGAACTAATTGAACAATATGCGTCAGATATTATAATTATGTGTGTACGTAAAATTCTGGGTGTAAATCTGAACTTGTAGTTATATAGCAAACTCAGTTATGTCGTTGACGTTTATACGAAGTGTAAAGAATAGTTTTTAGTGTAAGCATATTCTTAATAAGTCTTTAGTTATTAATAATGTTTTTAATTTGTGCGTTGACGCTTACTATCACGCGAACGGTATGCTTGTTTGTTGACCTTGTAAAAAAGACATGTAACAATTCATCGCTGGATTAAGTGAGATCCAACCAAATATATGTCATAGAAATCTTACATTTTAACAATTTGAAAGGAACTTTTGCCATCCAGTTCCAGATTTAGTCGTTTTCATTAAAAATGCGTCGTTGTCAGTAGTAACAATCGTTATTATTAAAAACTATACAAAATGTAAGTATATATTACATAAACCAAGTCCTCATATCAGAGTAATTATTTGCTATTAATTTCTATTTCGCTTTAACCCACACTTTCCTTTCATCATCATCAAAGCAACCGTAAAAATCCACTTCTGGACTTTTCTAAAGAGAGTTTTTGTATCTAACTACCGCAGTAGGCAGGCGTGGTGGTAATGACATAGGATTAGCCATGGGAATGCTGCTGCCCTTTCTCGGATTGTTTCATTTGAACTACGCTGTTTCGGGTTAATTTACTACTATATCACTATTATACTCTGCCGGGACCCCATACAAACACTTAAATTCGTTCAGTGAATGCCTTTGGAGCTACTTTACTATTCGTTCCAATAACCTAAGCCTCATAAATAACTTTAATTATTCTACTTTTATCCGCCCGCATTCCTATTTATTAATTTTAATGGTGCCATATGAATTGAACAGCGATAACTGGACGCGGTATTTAAATCGCTAGAGGAGAAATATAACAACGTTGCAAAGGATAATGATATGATAAAAGATTATGAAATATATACTTATTGTTTCTAGTTCCAAATAATCAACAGCAGTAGTTCCACAAATAGATTGATCAGTCAATCCATAAATTTTTATAGTCAATAAGGTTAATAGTACATATAAGTGTCTTCCGTATTGTGCCTCATTGGCGTACAATGTTTCTAGCAAGTCAGACATCAGATATCAGCATATCTTTCTGAATGCATTAAAAAGGAAGTACGAAGTGTATAAAAAGCCTGTCTGCTTGTCAAAGTTTGGGGTTACAATGGAATCAATAATACAGTATTATAGAATAAAAAAATAATCAGATTAGCTAATGTTAAAATTATCAAAGTCATTTTTTAACGGTTTCATAAAGCGGTTTATTTATAGTTCATTTTGTCAACCTTAAGAATGATCGCCGCAAGGTAACTAAAGCATGGACAAATAATATTTGCAGAAGTCATCGCTAAGACAATTCGGTTTTCGATGGCTAAAATTAATTGGTTTTGTCTATCACGATATATGTCTTCGCATCGGAGTTATTATTTATTCGTTTATCTGATCTACGTTTGTATACAGTTTTATTTAAAGATAAATACACAATATGAAACAGTTTACTTAGTGTAAGAAAGGTAATTAAAAGAAACACTTATAGGTAAGCACATCAATGCGAGATACATATAAATAAATTCACAAATCTCATACATTGACCAGCTTCCGAAATAAGTAGCTTAATTCACTTGTATTACCGATGTAAAAAAATAGATATATCCTTATAAATATCACCTAGATATTTCGGTGTCAGGTCAATATATGAGACATTGTGTGAATTTAATATTGCTTTTATGTACTCGTACGTATATATATTTGATCAAGATAATTGCCTCGTAATTGCGGCCCCACCCTGATAGCGTGGATGATATATTACAATCCGTCTGTTTTGATACACGATAAAAAAGAGGGCAGTATTGTACTCTGTCGGTACCTCACGGCATATACTTCATTTCAAATTGTAGTACGCCCTAGAAAAGAATGTAGGGCAAAGTGTGTTCTCACTTGTTAGCTAGTTGAAAAAATGGGCTTACTTGGCAGGTTACAGGCCCGTTTAACTTGTTTTAGTTACTGGTTTATAATCATCGTGTATGTATTGAAGTTCTTCCTGTGTATAATTTAAATGTAATTACTTAGATACCATGACCGTCGACTATACTATCGGTTGAGAAGAATAAGTATCTTCATTAGTATCATTTACCGTTTTGGAAGCCTTTTACTCTCCTAGTTTCTACTATCATATTACAGAAACCGATAGAGGACACTATACCAATTCGAAGTAGGGTAACTCAAAATTGGGAATTAACGTTTTGCGATTGCCGACTTTACGAATATGGTTAAATATTAGAAACTTCTTAGTAAGGTCTTATGCCTAGCAGAGGACGGAATATAACCGTTAGATGATGATTAAAGAACTTAGAAGTAATCATCGTATTACCTTGAGACAAATTGAAATCCAGATCTACGATCCACGGGCACATGGTTTTGACTTAAAAAATAGTAAGTGTTATTCCGGTGGATCACTATGCTCTGTACCAAGTTTTCTCTAGATATGTTAAATCTTTACCGGTGAAAAAATTTTCATTAATAAGGATGTTTAAGCGATCGCATGCATTGGTTTTGACTATGTTTTGACTACAAAATATTTGATGAAAGTAGTTATCGAATGTCGCGGTCTTATTTGAATTGCAAATTACGCCAATTACTTTAGCATTAGAGCAAGTATTCTATCCCAGGATACATTCGTTCCTTCTATTTTTGAAGTTATCACTGAATCATTCTAAATTAAAGTCATAGTCAAAATATTCTTTATTCAAGTAAGCCCACCACAAAAATACTTTCGAATCGTCAAAGAAAAAAAAAATCAATAATATCCCAGAAATATGAAGTACGAATCTCTATTATACTATAATACTGATTGATAACTTTGATGACCCTACGGGATCATAAGAATCATCTAACATTTGTAAATGAAGCCTACCTTAAGGTAGTCTACCGGCACTAGACGGTTCTTGTAACAAAGTGAATGCAGGTTCGAGGAAGGAACCTGCAAGAAAGTCTGGCGGTGATAAAACTTCAATCAACACTTAATACTTAGTGTTAGTTTTACGATGTGTACTACTGTCCCCATTTTCTCTGTTTATGTCCATCCAAAGGTTGCCTTGAAGAAATTTTATTATTTCTTTATGTTATTTTCTGTGAACAATAAATAATATATTACTCTTCTTATTAGTATAATTTAACTCAGGCAAACATTTTATTTCATAATAGTAGGAGGTTGGCATAGAAACTATTTGTGGAACAATAATAATTTCTTTGCCGTATTTCTATAGTTTTTCTTTGGCCGTTTCTTTGGAGAAATCATTTAGATCATGTTACGCATAGATATCTGATAGGAGACTATTTTTCCTCGCTAACATATCTCACGGTGGTCTGAGTGCCCAAGCGTAGTGTCGCTCGGTATTTAGCAGCTTGACCTTAATTCTACGGCGGTAGATATAACACTAGATCCATTATAACCATAAACTTTAGACCTGTTAGTCAAGGGACTGTCGTTTTGAAAGGATTTCGTTCTAAATTGCCCAATTCCACTGCAGGAAATATGCCTCCCCAAAAAAGGGGGCACTTTAGCCTTATTTGCCGCGCTGAAGAGGCGTAGCTTCGCGACAGGAATGCTGCCGCCCATTACCGCCCTGTTGCATTTATACTACGCTGTTTCCGGTGAATCTGAAAGTAATTGTTTACTCTGCCAAGTAAATCTAACTCAACTCAACTCATTTGGCGGGATTCAAAGTTGATGATAAGAAAATCATTAATTTTATTGAAATAAGTTGAAATATATTTACTGATATAAAATCATTTCTGTCTTGTCATTTTAACTTCCAGGCTCGGAACGAACATAAATATCATCGTTTAATTGTTTGTTCTGGGTGGGGGTCGAACCTTGGCGCACAAGATACTATCACTACCACCTGCGCCATTGATCCCGTTATATTATTCATATGAAATGAACCTACAATAAATCTATTACTCCCTCTGTTAGAGGACCAAATTTCTGAAATATGCAATTACCGTCGCACGTAGCCTGCCCAGTAATTTTACAGTTTCAGCCTTCGTACAACAGAACAGCGAAAGTTGCTGTTTGAGAGTAACGTTACAGTGAGATGCAATTACCTATGCTGACGACCATTATGTAATGTCTGATCCTGGATATTTTAGTGCTAACGCCGTTGTTGACATGTTGGTATGATGTTACAGTAATCACTCTATTGTGTTTGAATGTATGAACAAATAAAATGAATAATTTTATTTTAGAGTTGGTATAGAACAACCTAGATGAATATACCTTAACCAGGTAGAAGATGTATTAAAGAAGGGCCAGGTCAGAAGTACCAATTATTAACGAGCGATGACTAATACGAGTAAAAGAGAGGTATGCCAAGATCGTAACGAGTGGAAATCCATTGTCTCACAGACCTGATGTCTGTATATATTTATTTATTATGTCGGGTCAACAGAAGTTGTCCTGCATAATTCAAGCGATTAGGATATTAAATAGAGTATGAAATGAAAGACAAATAATGTACATACAGGCTGAATTGTAAATAATAATCATCCAGGCACCCACTTAACGCATTTACAAAAATGCAATAAGTCGTTACAGCTGTTTAGTTGTAGTATAGATAAAAAACCATGGCCGTTGACTACAGCGCTATCTGCTATTTGTGAATATAAACCATCCATGGTGGCACCCAAACGCATATAAAAAATAACCAAATTGGTCCAACCGTTTAGATTTAGTCGTTCAGAGATATACACACGTACAGTAAAATTACCTATACTACTAGATACCTAGGACTATAAGATACCTTTTAATTTAACTTAGCTTTTTCCTCTGCGACCTTGTCCGCGATAACTTATCTTTATGTGTCATCTCTGAGGAACCTATACTCCGGGAAGAACTCCTATGTGCTATATGTGTATATCTAAACTGTGCAATAATTGTGCAGATTTCTTATGGGAAAAATAAAAAGCCTGATCACAAGGCAACGTTTTCGGGATATAATGTATAATTATATATACATATATATATGTCTTAATTTCTTAACTTGTGTCATCGTCATATGAGCCGTACGTCCAAGTGATATTTAGACACAATCCTGCGGTTGTAATCGGATCGTCTTCCCACCTCAGTGTCCGTCCTACGCTGCGCTTTCAATGTTTGATCTCTATTCTAGAACTTTACGATGGCGTGGGCGGTAGAAACTATATTTTCTAAAGCAAACTGTGTTGAAGTGTCTCTCCATTAAGGTTTACTCCACTTAATAAATGCTATAAAAATCTACTTCGCTTATGATTTAAAAACAAAAATAATTATAGAGTTGCGTGTATGCTTGAAAAAGTAAATTAAAATCAGTTTTTACCAAGCTCAACACAATTGGCACTTCACCATCAAGTGTATGCCGTAGCCAGTTTCTAGATAACGCTATGTAGCGAATCGTCCGGGTTAATGCGTGAAAAGATTTTATTACGACAGTCTTGTTTGAGTGTACTTAAATTGTATTGCGGCATAACATTATTCGTATAGGAGAATTGACATACTATTTTTCCAGCCAGGCTATGACATGTTTTGTTAGGATAGCTTGGAATAAGAATTAAGCGAAGCGCGAACAATATTAGTAGAAAAAATATTCTTTCGTAGAACGTATCGCAATAATAATCCTCCTAAACAAATGATATATAAAGGTATTTTTTTTGCAATTATGTACAATATTTTAAATCTATATTCTGTGAAGGAAATATGGCACAAAAAGTATACTTTTTCTATTTCGAGAATGAGGTATATGATATGCCTAATTATGGCTCAAAACTAGTTTAAAAATGCTGTTCACACATCGTTGAAACATTTAGGTTTCTTTCTTTGGCGATTTCTCTGACAGGGTCTTTGAGAAGTACTAACATATATGGTATGAATTTAGTGTTTCTCTTATAATTAGGTGTAAAATATGTATTTAAGTATGAGATTCCTAATATACCAGTTGTTTGATATCCGTAACCCGTACCTTTGGTACATCAAGTACTTACTACTACTACTTATAACTAGTTGTGGAAATAGAAAATAATATATAAGTACATAAAATTATTTACCTATCTCAATATATATATATAAATGACGTGTCACGTTCTTTATCCGCGATGGACTCCTAAAGTACTGAACCAATTTTTAAATTAGTGTGCAGTGTGTGATTGAACTTGGCAAGATAGCTTACATCTTAAGTTATAGCCTTATTTATTTTTTTCATATAATATTTGATTTCACAATTTTCCGTTAACTCCAAACCATGGCGATATCTGTTAACAGGATTCAATCAATAGATGGCGCTGCTAAGTTAAACCCACAAAGGTGTCATATAAGCTACAATTTAACAGCATAACCATTAAAGTTAAAGCTAAAGTATAAGTTAAATGTATTTTGTAGTAAATGAAATACCGTGAAATTCAATTCTGCTTTTTATGATAATGTATTTCAGTATTGCACACCATAAAACGGTCTTCCAAAAAATGCCTGGTAGTGTATGTCCATCTCTTGGGGATAACCCACAATACCATTTTTTATCCTCCCCCCTACTATAATTATACTGTATGGGGTATAACTATGTCAAGGCTTTCTTACTATTACTGCGACATGTGTATGTTACACGGATTTCTCATTTAAATATTTTTCCTGGATAGGGATCGACCCACGACCCTCGGCACACAAGATAGGATCGCTATCGGGCTCGTCAAAGATACCAATAAAGATCTATATGCGTTATTTATATGGGTTATTAGATGGGCCCGATGGCGCAGATGGTAGTGATCCTGTCTTGTGCACCAGAGGTCGTGGGTTCGATTCCAGAGCAAATATTTATATGATGATATTTGTGTTTGCTCTGTGTATGGGTGTAAAATATATGTATTTAAGTAGTATATTTGTGATTCCTCTGTTGTCTGGCGTCCGTAACACAAGTGCTTTAAGCGACTTACCACGGAGTCAGGTCAATGTATGAGATGTTGTGGGAATTTATTATTATTATTCAAGATATCAGGGGAAGTATTGTGGCGACATTTACCACTCAAAGTTACTCAGAGTAACAAATAGCTGACGCTAGTAGTAACACTACGTCAACACTGTACGCTTGGAAGCATCACGCTTACCAATCTTTCAAGACGCTCCGAATATATACAAAACCCGACGCGTTACTGATGGGGCACGGTTTCTTTCCGATCCCGCGAACGCCGCGTCACCTGGGGAGGAGGCCTAAAGAGAGGCCTCATCCCTAAGTGACGCATGATCAGCATCAGGCTTCCTTGAGGTAGACTTCAGTTCGTCTGCTTTGGTGCGATGCAAACAGCGGTGCCTCGTATTGCTGTGTTTCGGTTCAATGGGTGAGAGCGGCAGTAAAATTACTAGGTGATATGACGTAACGCGTATACGATGTATACGATGTCGTATCTTTAAGTCGCAAGGTTGGCAATGCGCTAGTGATACCCGCCGCACCATCAGTAACACCGCGTACCATATACTTGTTTGTGGGCTTACTCATTTAAAAAAAAACCCGAGTCAACCACCTGAGTCTGTTCGAGAACTTGCGACAATTCAATCATGGTGTAGTAGTGATCCCAGAGCGTAGCTACACGAGAGCTACTGAGCAAATAGGGGTGGCTATTTGTTTTAAGCTCTTTGAAATGGATGTACCTTTATCTAGGTTCTGATACATCAGTTGCATAATACGACAACATCCTTGGTCTTTAAAAAAAATTGTTAAATTAGGCTAGCCATGTTACAGTAGCGAGTATCCGACATATTGTCTGCAACATTCGTAATGGTAAGCCGATCGGGTGCAGTCGGCGTTCGCTCTCACGAATAATAGGGGGGCGTTGGATATTTTAAAAAATAAAACTCGATGTGGATTTTATTCATTTCAATTCGGGAACTATTTTTGGTGTGAGTGTTACGTAAACAGCAGTAGCTTGTGGTATGCTGCCATATAAATACATTAAATTAAAAAAAATAAACATTTCACACACTACTGTTTGAACGCCACAGTATACTTAAATTAAGCGAACATTAATTGTCTATAGGTTCTTCTGACTATATATTCTCCTTGGTCTTATTGAATGTCGAATATATGTAAGAGATCGACGTGGTGTAAAAGATGATGTTGTGACTACAATAGAGGAAGGAATATTGAGATTGTTTGGACATGTCTAAATATTGGATGAAAGTAGAATGACTGCACAGATATATAGAGCGGAAGTTGGTATAAGACGACCTAATCGAACATATTTTAACCAGATAGTAGAGGGCCAGGTCAGAAGTACAAAGAATAAACGAGCGTGTATGATAGGACTAATGCGAGTAAGGGAAGCGAGAGAGGTATGCCAAGATCGTACAAGTGGAGATCCATAGTTTCTGTCTACCCCGATGGGACACAGGCGTGATGTATGTATGTATGAATGTCGACATGTTACTTATGCTAATGACTAAAACGACTAGTTTTTTAAGCACTTGTTCGTATAAATATGTACATCTAGGGGTCAATTTATTTACGTACAAATCAGATCTCAAACTTAAAATATGTTAAATTAAATAGTCGCTTTTCGTAGTCGTGGAAAATTAACAATATTATTTTCTATAAATACAGATACTTAAATGAATACACTGTTGACCCTATAGTATATAGTCAAACGTCCCACGCAGCGATTTCCAGTGGACAAGTACATTACGTAATTACATACAAGTAAGACCCAGACCTAGAACTAATAGAAATATCATCCTATAAATATTTGTCCTGGGTGGGGACCGACTTCGCCATCAGGCCTGTCATTCGCTAATTCACTAATGTACTCTGCCAACACTTCGCGACCAATTGAATTGTCTTGGTACTCGTCTAAATTAACGATAAGTATTGTTCAATCGACAAACAGGTTAGGACCGTAGTAGGCGTCTTGTCGTGCTAACAATGGGAAAATCACAGTCGCAAACGCTGCGGACTTTCCGCGAGCGCAATCATTCAATATATCTCAAGAGGTTCAATTGTGTTAGTAAACGATCGGTCGTCGCCATCTTTCATCCCGAGAGCTGAGATCGTAATCCTATCTAATCTAGTCCTACCTTACTTGCTCGGGAATAGTTTATTTCAATTTATGCATATCTGGCGTGGGTTACCGGTGGAGAAGAATTGTACAACCCTCTGTACCAGGTGTCGTGAGAAGCGATTACAATATGAATGGAACCCGAGTTCTATCGGATCCGATGAATGATTGGTATATATATTAGTCATTGTAGGTAAAAGCATTATATTATATACATAAAATCACTGCTCATTATATATCATAACCAATTTGGCTAAACAAAGTGATAATTGTATCACTGTATATTAAATTGCTAGTAGATGTGTTTAATTTTGCCAGTTAAGATAATTTTACGAACAATATTTGAGAAACTAATCATTTGAAGTTTCATTTCGCAAACATATTACTTTTAAAGAATCATTTTGCATTCAAGTATCGCAGGTTAGCACAATATTTTTCGGTTGTGGTCGCTTTTCCAACCTAACCATTTCGTTTCAGTTGACCTTACACATTATTATGTGATATAATGTAATAGCATAGTAGTTTATAGTATAAATATATATATATATATATATGCAGCAGCATCTTCGATTGCAACTACTCCGGCAGTTTGGGTAAAACCCTTATGTATATATTGACTTAAAATCACTTTTGAAGGTTTATGACCAGCAGTGGACGTCTTGAGGTTGATACGTTGATAATAATCTTACTAATAAAATTAAAAGTAAAATATGTTTTAACGAAAATTAAAATATAAGGGATATATCACCGGCCGGCCTTCTATATACATTTAAGGCTGACATCGGTGTGCTGATACAAGATTTGTATAAGATCACGAGGCACTAGGCACTGTTGTGAGAGGGAAACACAAAACTAAATATACAATAAATTTGACTCACTCTTGAAAACGGTTGCTAAAACATCAAACATTAATGTAAAATTTGTAATGAACCGTGTTAAAAGATCTATATATCGTTGCTTTGCGACGGGAATGCTGTTGTCCATTTCCGCCGTATTTGAGCCGTTTTGGGTGGTTATATAGCCATGTTTCGCTTCCGGTTTCTCACTCGCCTTTTACGACACCTGGTACATGGTACAGGGTTAATTCAGTAAAACCTAATTATCGAAGAAAGAAATGTAAAAAGTTAAATATACCTCTTTCGAAACCCGTTAAAAATTAACGTTGCTTTTAAAAGCAGCATGCCACTGACAGATTGGTGAGATGCATCGTTTATTCAAAAGCCTACTGTGACCGCAACACTGTTCGTATCGGACCGCAGCGGTGACACGTTATTGCCTGTTCCCTGTCAAGCCACAAACGGAGGTATTAGCCGACTATCAAAAGGATTAGCTCATGTGCTGATTTTGTTACAAATTTGCAGGATAATAATTTCTGAATTACGGCGGTTAGTTTTTGTCTCACCAATCATAGCTTAAGTATTTTCTCAACTTTTAGTATTAAGTTTATAATAACGCATGATTCAAGTGTACGCATTGATGAGTTCCGGTTTGAGAGAGGCAGTGAAATTACTATGTAATGTAAAATAATATATTTAAATCACAATGTTAGCAACGCACTTGTGATAAAGTCAATTATCGACGGTCAGAAATTCAATTAAGAAAAGGGACAATGTGCCGGTTTCCAGGAAGAACAAATAAGAAAATAGAAACAATTCATTCGTTGTAACTTTATTATTTAAAATGGTATTTTTAATTATGTTTAAGCTGATTTTAACAAATATTATTGAAACTAGATCCTCTTTTAATTGAAACCATTTACAAATATCAGAAAAAAGTCAACACAATCTCTGTGTCCTATGTGTCCTTAACGACAATTGTATCTCTGACCGTCGATATGTCTTAATTTAAATAGGCTATAAGAGGTCGTAATAACTTTGTGATATCACAATTTATAGGCTGCAGTGAGGCTTACATTCAAGCGGAATGTGTGCTTGTTTTCTACCTGGTTTGAGAAAAATAAAAACAAATGAATGGGATTTAATGAAATCACTAACTAACTTAATAATTTAGTTTTAAAGAAGGATATAGATGGCGACTTTTCTCTTATTTAGAGATGATCCGTGAATGCAGGCACACAGCTCGCCTTGCTATACCAGTACAGTCAGTAACAATCTCAGCACATTTTAAAGATGTGGTTATGGGGAGACAGGATGTTATTGAATTACGGGATTACAGATATTCAAACAAAAGTAATGCTAACTGTAGTAATAGTTTTCATAACTTACAGAGGTAAACTCATAATCATCATCATACCAGCTATTGAAAGTCCACTACTGAACATATGCCTTTCCAAGAAAAGAGGTCTTTGCCCATAATTGCCGCGCTGGGCAAGCGTGTTGCGCAGCTATCGCGTCGGGCAAGCTGTTGCCCATCCCCGATATACCGCCATCTGTCGGTTAAAAATATTATATATGTATTTAAATACGAGAGTAGGTTTTACAAACGACTCTCGTTTGATATCCAGACCTTCGTAGCAGGAAATGCCACTCTCCCATAATATAACAAGGGTAGCCATGTCATATTAGGTAAAAAAAGGGTTAACTTCGGAACTAAAGATGTTGTCTCAAAAGTCACAAGTGCTATCATGTCCGTGGCTTAATATATTATTTTATTAAGACTTAATTATAATTATTTCTTTAGCTGTATCTGTAATGATAACCGTAACTTACGCTTGACCTTGCATTAGTCCCAAATGTCTGTTACGCGGCGCACTCTTCGCGGTCAACCGAAAAAACGGTTGATCGTATATGTAAAAACAGTTCAAACAAAAGTTGTAGAGAATTTTATACTCTACAGCTTATACCTATATGAACTGTAAATCTCATTTAAATAGTAGAAAGCGAGATATTTGAGAAAAACTTTTTATCTTAATACATTCGACACGATAGCATCTGCGACTTTTGAGACAACATTTAGAAAAACAATACAAAGGTTATACCAATTAACAGTGTCAGTCAGTTATCTTTCATTACGAAATTGACTGTATTTTTTTCAATTTCAGATACATAAATATGAGAGTATAATATGGGTTTTAAAAATAATATAACTTAAATACCATAACAAAACTACGTATGTGTGCGTTCGTGTGGTTGTGCGTGTATGTGTGGGCGCATAAACCTATATAAAATAAAATATGTTTTCATAGTAACAAGCAGACTCAGTGAAATACATTGGAATAGTTTATTTTATGACATGCGATGCAACTAGGTCAATATGTGGGCAAGCAAATGCCTGGTCGGCAAATTAAATCCATTACAATTATTGTATTAGTTTCCAGCAATGCATAATGTCCGGTTCTGTGTGAACCTACAGATTTTTTGATTTATTATGCCACCGTTCTTTGTTTACGTTCGGAATTTTCCATATTAAATAGATGCAAAACACGCATATTTACTAGGTTTATTTTTATAATTAACTAGCTGACCCGACAGTGATTGTCCTTAATTTTGTCTTTATTATAAATACATTATTATATAACAATATTGGAATGCTATATTTAATAATTTAATTACATACATTAGATAGACCCCATACAAAGGTCGTCTTGCATTGATACCTGACTCTCACTTATTTCTGCCGCCAATTACTAGTGTTCGCGATGCTCTGTTCCGGTTTAAAGGATAAGCGAGGCAGCGACATAACTGGGCAATGTGACATAATATCTTTAAGTCACTAGGTTGGCAACGCGCTAGTTATATCCTGTCATAAAACGAACTTCTATAGGCAGCGGTTACTCCTAGTATCACGCAAACAGTATGAATTCTTGATTTAAAAACAGTTCTAAATATACACGAGTATCACTCTATATAAACCTGTTAATCTCTTCAAGCAATTTTGTATTTTAAGTTTAACGGATAATATATTCTTTAAAAAATATAAACTAATCAAGCTAGTCTCGAACACACTTCATAAAAAGATGAATTCGTATTCATAAAAAAAACATGTTTTCCTAAAATCAAAAGTATCCAATACGTTCCCTTGGACGTAGTCTATTTACTGGCAAGAGCATGAAAGTGTAACAAACACACACATGCTTTCGCATTCATATCAATATATATACTATATATTTATATATATACTATATATTTATATTTATATATATATATATATATATATGTAAATATATAGTCCTATATATATATATATAGTCCTATATATATATATATATATAGGTCCGATGCCCGTAATTGTCCAGCGTACCCCGCTGCCTCGCGGGATCTGAGCGGGATCGACGGCGATCGCTCGAGGGCGCCTCTAAAGGCCTAGGCTCGCTTAGGCTCGGGTGGCCATCGTTGGGGGTGAATTTAATTTTGAAATTCAGCAAAAGAGCCCGGCCGGACTGCACACGTTCGCCGGCGAACGCGGTGTACTGCTCTATTGTAAGAATGCCTGTGGAGTGTCATGTGTTGTGCCAGTGAGACGGCGGGGAAGGGCTGTGATTTTCGCGGTTATTTTGTCGGGCGGGGGGCTATATAGAAACCGTACTGGTCTTCCGCCGACGTAGAAGTACATACATATCGACGGTCATAAATTTAATTGTAAGAGATAGTGTGCAGGTTTACAGGAAAAAAAAAAGAAAAAAAATGTCCGTTATTACTTTATTAGTTGAAAAGATTTTTCTCCTTAATTATGTTTAAGCCTTTTTTCAAAAAATATTATTTGATTTGAATCGTCTTTTACTTGAAACTATTTACAAAAGTGAGAAAAATAAATGTACAAATTGCTTTGCTTATCGTCGATATCATCTCAAATATATATTTAATATACGTGCCAAATTTTATCAAAATCCCTTCACTGCTTTAGTTACGTCACTTCACTTCACTTCACTGCTTCGCTTTAGTACAGTTATGTTTTTCATAACTGACACATCTACATTTGAGTCTACACTTTTCTGCTTATTGTCCTATAATATCACGAAGCAGTGTGAAAACTAACGCAATTGAAAGTTCAATTAGTAAACTGACGATGACTTAACAAAATATTTAATATTGTACCTCATATAGTGCTGCAAATAATAGGAATTTCATAGCGTATTTCTAGAAAGGAAAATGTTGTTGTATTGTTTATTTAATTTTCTGTCGAGCGTTGGCTACGAGTATTCCGAGAATAAATCCATCGAGGTTCGTTCCAGTGTTTACTGTGACTTTAAATCGGCTTAATGTTGTAAGGCCGCACCTACGTAGTGTAGTTTGACATTTGTGTAGGGATAAAATTTGTATGAGAGTACACAATTCTCATTAGTTACTAAGTAGGGCTCCTTTGTTTTAAATTTCATCATACCAGCCATTAGTAGTCCACAGCTGGAGATAGACCTTCCCTAGAAAAGGGGATTTTGCCAAAAGGGAAATGGCTGTACCAGGTGGCGGTAAGAGGCGACTAAGGTGTCAAAACCAACAGATGGCGGTATATCCATGTATTCATCTGAAACATTGCAGCTCAAATGGACAGGGCGGGGATGTTGCTCCCCGTCGCTAAAGCTGCGCTCGTCGATTGCCAACACGGCAGCGCGGCAATTATGGGCAACATACTCTCTTTATTGGGGAGGCTTATGTCCAACAGTGAACTTTTAATGGCTGGTATGATGATGATGAAGTCTACTTTTGCATACGTATTTTAAGTATTACTTTTGTTCTGGGATTCGATGTCTGTAACACACGTGCTCTAAGCGACTTATCTCGGTGACTGGTGAAATGTTATTTTTTATTTAAAATTTTCAGGATCATCGACACAGAGAACTCGGAGACCCGCGAAGTTTTCCAGTTCCACTATACAACCTGGCCCGACTTCGGGGTGCCGACCTCTCCGCTAACTTTCTTGGAGTTTCTGAAGAAGGTGCGCGCCGCCGGCGTCCTGGAGGCAGACGTTGGGCCGGCGGTGGTCCACTGCAGCGCCGGCATCGGCCGCTCCGGCACTTTTTGTCTGGTCGACTCGTGCCTAGTCATTGTAAGTCTAGTTATCAGTTTCTTGTAACTGTTTTCAAGCAGGTTCGGACGAAGATACCTCCATGAATCGGCAGTATGTTTATGAATCGTAGAACTGACCGATGGCGGTATATCCATGCCAAAATGTCAATTCAAATGTACAGGGTGGGGATGGGCAGCAGCTTCCCCGTCGCGAAAGCTGCGTCGCGAAAGCTGCGCACTGCGATTGCCAACACACTTGCAACATACACCTTTTCTTGGGGAGGCCTATGTCCAACAGTGGACTTTTAGTGGCTGGACTTTTGAATATGTATTTTAAGTATTACTTTCGTACATATAGTTTGGAAAATCATCATCTCCATCTATATAGACAACTAACTGACTTGACAGACGTTTATTATCTTAATTAAATATGTTAATAATGACAAAAAATATTGCGACTATAAATTGAGATATCTCTCAAGTTGCCCAGAAAGCGTTAAAATATCAAAATCAGTTTTACAAAATAAAAAAAATATTAAAGTCGGATCTATTTATTTAGTAAACTTCAGACACGTAGTTTTTATACTTGAAATTAAGGCATCATTATTAGTTACTGTTAAAACAGCTTTAAAACGCGGTTTATTTTACTTTTTACATTTTTTGATCGACGTTTCGGCAACCTTGCGGCAACCGCTTTCAAGATAACTGAAAAGTCGAACAAAAAATGTGTAAAGTTAAATAAACGTATTTTTCGTTATTCAAACAAGTCTAGCGTCACGTTGCGCGTTCTTGGTTACCGATTTAAATGCATTCAGCCAATGTGTTACAAGTAGAAAAAAAACGTTTTGCATAATCAATGGAATTTAGTTTATGCAATCGAAACTCCAAATCGATTTACTGGTTATGTAATTAGGTTTTAGGGTTATGCGTTACACCAGTGATTCCCAAAGTGGTGCTGGTAGACCTGCATAATGGCGTGACAGTAAAATGCTTTTTTCGTCAACATAGACGAAAATCTGGTTTTTTATTAGTCTAGGTCGATATATATGTATACAATCGGCGTTACAGTAAAAGCCACTACACACTATGCAATCTATATATGTTCGTAATATTGCAAGGTTGTTTATTGGTTAGCTTGTTGCTAACCTTGTGAACTGAAACTATTGTCACATTTATCCAGTATTTTCACTGCCACTGTCACCCTTCAAACCCGAACACAGCAATGCGAATACCGCTATTTGGTGCTGCGGGAATAGGTGAGGATGAGGCACCAATGCAGACGATCTTCGTAAGAGTCCTACCACATTTGATTCTAACAAAGAGTGTAATAAAAAATTTAGAAGACTTGTGGTCATTTGTTGTGTCCACAGAATGGATTTATAATCTACACCGTCTTTTAAAACATGGTTTAAATTATTTAATTATTTAGTTTTCAATTATTTTGATATAGTTTAAATAAGTTTTACGTGTTAGGAATATGGTAGAAATCTAACGGCGTATGATTCTTCAAATCTATATTGTTTTGAACAGGACGGAAAATCTGCATTACGCTATCACTGCGGTATTTATGCTATACTATAAATGTGATTATAATTACATGATATGTTTTAAAAAATGATATAAATAATTCATCTCCAGATCGAGAGGGAAGGCGAGGACAACGTAAATATTCAGAAGATACTCGTGGAGCTCCGCAAACATCGCATGGGGCTCATCCAGACCCCTGACCAACTGCGGTTCTCTTACCAGGCCATCATTGAAGGCACCAAGCGGCTTGATCCTAACTTCGTAAGTATACATCATCTTAACGGTAGTCCACCGTTGGAGATCTCCCCATAAAGGGGGGGGGGGGTATTCGTGGCAGCAAAAAGCAGAGCGTGGCTGCCACGAATGCTATCAGCCATACCCGCCAAGCTGCATTTGATCTGTGCTGTTAGGGATAAAAATACCGCCATCTGTCGGCTGTGGTACTTAAGTCGCCTGTAATGACATCTGGTACAGAGGTATGTACTATTCTACTCTGCCGTTACCTAATGTAAATATATTGTTGGGATATTGATTAACGCCACTTAATTATTTATACAGTCCGCCTGGTGATAAATAACACCAGGACTATCATATGAGGGCGTACCTTTTTAAGTTGGTCTAATTCTTGGGACAAATTTACACTTAAATTGAAGTTACGATTGTGTACGATATAATGTGTTTATCGCAACCGTAACTTGTCGTGTATTGATAGAAGCGAGATAACGCTAACTATCCAATGTCCTGAGTAGTAATCGAGTTATTTGAGAGACGGTCTCATTCTAATCCTGCTGGTCTATAAATTGCGTTGCTTTTAGAGTCACCTAGTCCAATAACTCACCGTTGGCATTGTTATAGGAGGAGGACCAAAACGAGAGCATATACTCGACTGTGACCGCGGACACTGAGGACGAGGCGCCGCCTCCTCCGCCGCCGCGTGGTGAGAGCCTCTCCCGGCCCCCTGCCCGCCCTCTGCCCGCGATCCCCGTGAGCACATCACTCGGTAAGACAACCTCATCATTTATCGTTTCTCACTGTCAGGGCCCCGCGTTGTTAGTGTGAAAGTTAACGGGGTAAAGAATTAATTACCTTATTGATAATATCTGCCAGTTTAACTGCTATGTGCGTACAAATAACATATTATTGTGGCATCAAACTAATTTTTTTTTAAATGCTGTTCATACATTCACTGGGATAACAGAATTTGAGTTCATCTATAGATCAATAACAGTTTCAAATTAATATATCCGTGTACCACACGTGTACTGGGCGGAGAACACTGACGTCGCCGGCCATATCAGTACTTCTTTGACTGACCTACAGCTTTAAAGCCATTATTAAAACTAAAGATCACTGTCCTTGAAAGGTTGTTTCCAATTGTGAAAGGTCTTCTTCAAGTGAGTTTTTCAATAAGTTATCAATCTACTGACTGACTACTAACACCCACCTTCGGCCTTACAGGGAACCTGTCATATCAACCGTGTCAGGAGTCGTCCAGTTCGGACGAGGGACCGCCGACGCCTACCGCGCGCGAGTCCTCCTCGCCCGTGTCATCTGCTGACGACGAAGACGACGAGCCGGAGCTGCCGCCCGCTGTCACCGAGAGGTACATGTTTATACATATTTGCCGGATCCACGACTCGCGAACACGCCTAAACGTGTTCAAAGTTTTCAAACGCTTCAACAAAATACTTACCTCTTTTCCTTCAATTGAAAGATTTGCGCAGTTTAATATTTGATATGTTGGAGCATCTGATTTCCGAATATAGAACTAGGCAATTACTATAAACGTTGAATTTGACTAAGCGGCTAATGAGTTTTACAAACAAAAGATTTTGCACTCTAAACGTATTATTTTTTCTTTATTGCAAATTATTTCCACGAAAAAATCAAAATTTAATATTATTTTTTAGCATGAAAATATTTGAATTTTTATTGTTTTTATTTACTACAAACGAAAATATTATTAATATAATCGTCTTCTAAAGTTTCCTTTTTAGAAAATACTCGTTAAAGTATTTTATATATATATGTTTTTGTTTTTTTATGCAACTACAATTGAGATTATTTGAAAATAATCTCTACAATCAATTTCATACCTACTTCAGACACTTGAAGAAAAAGAAAGTAACTATCTCAGAAATTGAGTGCGCAGCCATGGGTGCAGAGGGTTAAAGATTTTCGTATTTACTGTTGTTAATACAGGTTATCAAATTTCTTTTGCTTCCCAATAAGTTTGGGTCGTATTGCTATAGTCTATTGGTCATTGCATTTTGAAGGATGCAGTGTTTAGAAACGCACGGGTGATTCTTTTAGAAGGACATACGTTTGACTATGACTTCATTTCCGAATGGCACCTATACAACCCGAAAATTTTGGTAATCATTTTTATACTATGGTAACTTTGAATGTTACTATTAATATTTCTCTTGGCAACTATTAAAGTGGGCGAAAGCACACACTTTGAGTACCTCAGGTGATTATTGTATTGACATCTAAAGTATATTTAAAAAATATATATAACTGTTTCTTCTTCATCTTCTTGCATCTCACAAAACGTATTTGTGTATACATTCAAATGTCAAGAGAAAAGAGCACTCTCGTTTCGGAAACAATTGATAGTGTGCATTTAATACCCCCGAAAGGGAAGTATTGTTTGAAACTGTGTAACAATGTGTTTAATTTCCGATTTCAGTGGCGAACCATTGGAGACGCTCCGACGAAGGCGCACCCGCGAACTGGCCGACCGTGTGTCGGCTATGAAGAGGCGCGCGCGCGACGCGGAGAAGTGGCACACGTTTAAGAGGTCGCTTTACAAACCGCTCGCTATTACCTTCGGGGTCTTGCTTGCGGGCCTTGTGGTCTACACTTACGTAAAGCACTAGCCGGCCAGCCTCCAACTGGCACAATTGACCTTATTTCAAACGGCTCTTTATCACGGTCAATTCTGTTTTTAAACTACAATTCGACTGGACAGGAGGCCCCGGGCGTAGTTTCAATTGAAATGTTAAGGGGGGTTAACATGAAAAGTTTGGGAACCCCTGGACCGGTCGGTAATTAATTTTTATTTTATATGGTTATACGGTCGACGGAAGACATTCCCGCGTCTCGGTAATATGAATTTGTCAACTTTGTTACTTTCGGGGATAGCTCAGAACCGTGTATGTAGCAATTGTCAATAAGTTTACTTACTACCTATAATTTCTTTTATGACACATACAGGGTACTGAAGTGTCCCCGACGATATAGCACTTACCTGATAATTTAGTTTCTGAACTATATTTTTCGTGGTCGAAAAAGACTTTTATCTTTATCGTTCGACGTCTAAATTAATCTACCGGGAGACATTCTCCGTTAGTGTAATATAATCCGCCCCTTTTCTTACCGCGTATCGATTTATCAGTATAAGTTCAAGTAATCTCGACACTTTTTCTACGACTTAGATTTTTATATTAATATATTTTGGCCAGTCTTAATACTTTAAGGTATGCGAATATTTAATGTAACAGTCCTTATAATTATTCCTTGTACGAAAATTATGACTTTTTACATATACTATGGAAGTTATAGATGATTTTCAACCTCACACACTTATATTCCATATTTAGTTTCAATAATCAATTTCGTAAGGTTTCTTTCGCATTTCCTAAAGGGCACGTCCGACGACTTATATTTCTGAACACTATTTCAATGTTAAATAATGAATTTGCTCTATAATCAGTGTTCAGTGACGACATAAAGCGTAGTTAGAGTTAATCCTCTGGCCTGTATCCCGCCAACGGAATGTCAACTTTGACAGCTTGTATTTAGGTTGAAAATGAATTTATTTACTTATTAAATGGAACAAAAAGATTTTGAAAATCAACTTGAATTTGAATGTTACGTATCAATTTCACGCGTTTCAGTCGTACGCGCTACATGTTATGTGACGTCATACGTATGTAATTTCTGATGATTACAAATTGCTCTTGATTTTTTTGGAAACTTTTAATTAAAAATTGAGCCAACTTTAGTTGGGGCTTACCTGAATACAGAGCAAATACTATATTTGACTATATACTTTGTTAGTTCATCGGGCGTGGTAACTTCAGTATTTACAATCGAGACTCGTTAAAACCTTAAAGTTAAATATATAGCGAGAATAGATAAGTGTCGTCTCTGTACACCGTTTTATGATAGTTTTAATAATCCATCACACCGCACATTCATTTGGTACTGGTGATATTTGTTGTGTGCAAACAATATATATATATATAAATATAAATTGATAGAAGCAAAATTGATATTTTAATAAAAAAGATTTTAGTTTCCACTTGTTCAGATCTTTGGACCCTTGAAGGGGTCGTCTAAGCCACGTCTAAATCGCGTATAAGCCACCTCGAGCAATCGAAAAAGGTGCAGGTAAAGGATCGCTCATTAATAAGCAGCCTGGCCTCTCCTCAGCGACGCCGACAAACAAAAATTTATAATATTACAATGTAATAAGTCACCTATTATAGCACTGTTGTTACATCGAGAGAGATCGTATATATAACACTTAAGTACACATTGAAGCCAGGCATAGAACTATTACAGATTTCCATAATCATGATTTTTGAGTGTGCATCGAACCCACGACCCTTGACACGCATGACAGTACACCGAATGCACAATCGATCAATGTTCAGTCATGAAATAGCTGTACCCGCCCTTATATTTAGTATTTCCCTCTTGTTAGGTTGAGTTAGTCAAGTTTTTTTGTCCGGCTGTAATTATCACCAGGGATATTTAAATGTAGTTGCATATATATGATCCGAATGATTTCCTCAACGCGTATATTTGTTTTTAGTACACATATAAATATCGGTCGTACTTACAATGTATTCGATGAACTATGTTATGACGTCACACTTCATGTTGTACACACGGCTACAGATCAAACATACGAATGTTACAAAATGTCGCAAATAAATTTAAAATCAATATAATAGTAATCAAGTTCACTATCTATTGGCATGCAGTCAATCTGTGTGTACGGTGGGCAACTTACCCAACCTACCCAAACCTGTGAAATGATTACAGTTAATTTTGAACTCATTGATTGCGAAGTTTTGTCTGATCTAAGTAGGTATTTAATCTGTTGCTGTGTGTACCTATCGTGTGGCTATTTTTATTATGTACATAAAGCTACAGATTAAACTAAACAGATTTAACAGTTACTTTCAATTGGTGGTTCAGAATCAGTGGCAGAATATTGTCAGAATTGTATATTTCCGTCTGTAACTTTGTGTACGAATCAATATGACTTCAAAGTCTGAACTATAGTTTTTCACATTTAAATATTCGTTAGGTATTTAACTTGAATAAATCTATGAATTTAATAATGTCCTCTAGTTTAGCCGTGTAAAGACGACGCACTGCCAGTAAATATAACGAGCGAACGATAAGTCTATATGAATTGGTGAAGGTATACCGCACCGAGCTAATAGATCCGCTATACCGTAAAGCGGATCTTGGTTTTAACCTCACAGCATTTTAGTACGAATTACAGTTTACAATGCAATTCGAAATTACAAGCCTTAACGACTTACGAAGTACTGGTATCTGTCACGCTTATTGTGCGTGGCGAATTTTAGTACTTCACAGCAAGCCTCGGGAAAGTTTTAAAGATCAAGAATATACATTTAAAGGGGCGTATGAAGTTAACTATTAGTATATTAGAATTTTTAATCGGTAGCCCAACACCCTGGGGTGCGCATAAGACCATCCCGGGGTGGGCACTAGACCATCCTAGGGTGGATCCTGGGATGAGCACTTCCCCCCCCCCCCCCCTCTGTATACGCTTATGCAACACTGTTGACTAAATAATTCTAAAACACACAATCAACACGTATTGTATCCTATCATAAGTGTATTGTATATGATTCTACACACACAAAATCAATTGTTTTCGTTTTAATTATTACTAGTTCCCTATTTAACCATACTATTTAAACAATTTTTAACTGTATTAATGTAAAGTTTATTAAGCAATTCCTAACACATAATATAATAAAGTGAACGCATATTACCTGGACCCTTTCGTCATAGAAACGATAATTTTCCAGTGTTATTTCCGTTGATCTTAGTCAGTATGCACCAATTTTACAGCCTGAAAAATGACTACATATTTCTATCATGATTCTTAAGCATGATTCGTTTTTAAATAGTTATACCAGTAACATATATATATAAGAAAATACATCCGATGTTAGACATTTAGCCAGAGTATATGTATTTAAATAATAATTATTATATTGTAAGTTACATGCACAAACATATATATTATATCTCCACCTTCGACTATGTGGGAAACAGAAACTTATGGATAGGTCAATAGTTAACAAGTACTGTGTGTGAATATATATATATCTTAGGAATTCAACGATTATGTGATCGTATATTGCATGTGCATATTTAATGGTAATAAATGGTAATAAATAATCTTAATTTTTAGGCCAATTGTTTATTTAAACTGCGAGAATAATTTTGTTGTCTGAACATAATGAGATGTTATACATTAATCATCTACGGACATCGCGATCAATTGGAGATTGATTAAAATATTTTACCTGTTTTTGGATCAATCGTTGTTATCAGTCGTCGTGTTATAACAAATAATGTAGCATCGCATGTACACATCATTCATATCTCCATTTGTAATGTAATCAATTATTATGAAATAATTAAAATAATGTATGAGCTTACTCCCATTTTATATACGTTTTTAAGGTTAATTCGTAGGATACGTCGGTAGTGTTGTTGTGGGGTATTGTTACCCATTGTACCGCACGGTGGGGCATACTCTACCTTTATTACAAACTACCTTCTATTAATCAAGTGGGGAGAATCAGACGAAATCGATCATAGAGGTCGCGACGGCGCGTTATGTCAACTGTTTATGACTGATGACATATGCAGTTGTGCTGCCATCTACTGCGGTGTTAGTGCAACGATATTCCGTCAGAATATGCGATGGATAATATTATCGTTTTGTATGGTTTTTTTTACACGAAAGTAACTTGTGTGATAGCCTTTAGCAGGTGTAGGGTGCGTCGGTGGAGCGACATCAGAGAGTATAAAAGACATTAACACCATACTCGTTCAGAATCGTAGGTGCTAACACAGAATGTTTTAAGGGGTGCATACTTAGAACAGCGGTTTATTATTTCAGGTTAAAATCAGAGGAAAATACTTCTGATCCACGTGAAGACTGAGGAGCTTAGGTAAATTATAGTGATCAATTAATATTAACTAATACTATTGTAAAATTTCAACATATCTTTGTTCGTAGCACCTGGCTCTTAGCTCGCTGCTCTCTCGGTTGATCATTATATTGCATTTTATGTAGAGAAATCGTGTGGCTCTACCAACGGCGGTAACTGTGGTTCTTTCTGACTTCGTGACTGTAGACCCCTGACTCTAAGCTTCGTGAGCTGGTTCCGGCGAGACTGGAAAACTTACGAGTTAGTTAATAAATAACTTCTGTCAAATAGGTCAGTTGATTATTTTTGTCAAATACATTGGTCGGTTACTTTAGACAAATAAGTCAGTTTATTACTTTTATCAAATAAATTGATAGATTACGTTTGAAATATAACTCGTTTGTATATTTTCGATTCCTATATTAGTTTATTAAGTTAGATTTATAAGATTAATATCTTCGTGATATATTTTATAAGAATATAGCACAATTAAGGAAATAAATAACGGTACATTTCTGTAGAATTTATATCGCAAGTCGCATTGAATACAGGTATCTATAAATTCTTCGTAGATGATATGTAAAAATGAAAAAAATGATTTGCTTGCAAACTGGATCGCACTCGTTCGGCAGTCCATTTCATAATTATGGCACAATTTAAGTCCGTTGATGAAATTTGGATTTGTATAAGTTGACCTTTATTGTTGTATTCTTAAAGCAAACAATCGAGCAGTATAACCGATGTCCGGCTAATCAAGTATATATCATAGATCAAAACGTTAAGTTTTATCGATGACTCTGGCTAGCGTGATTGTACTGGCGATCACATAGCACCAATTCAAGCCACCCAGTTTATGGTATAGTTGTCTATTAAAGGGCGGTGGGGGGGGGGGGGGGGGGACACAGTCACACGGTTATCCGAGAATGCCGTCGTCCGTCCGCGCGCTGGTTTCTCTACGCAGCGTACTAATTACGTAATGCTTAGTTTTATACATATGCTATACTACATCGCTGCCAAATCAAGTGGCCATGTAACTTGTTAAATCAAATTCTTACACAGCTCTGCGTCCTTTTCTAACGTAATGGGGGTAAAATATTATGCTATTTCTAACCGCACTATAGAAGTGATCGCTATACGCATTTACAAATCAACTGGGTACGCATCAGCACTCAAGGACGGAGTATGCAAGTCGTCATTTATATAACATTGATATTCCACGTAAATGAATTAGACTTATATCTAACTTGTACATAAGTATGAACTAAGCAAGTTTAGCGTTAAGTTTTAGGTTATTTCAGTTACTATTTATATAGGTAATTGAAATTATTATATATATTTTTTTTGTATAACATCTTTAATGGGGAAGTTTTCTTTTAACATAGGGCATGTATACGATATCTAAGTATAATAATAAGTGTAGACACTTGGAAACGAATGTTACTATTTTCTTTGTAATTGATTCAGTGTGTGTATCAATGCTAGTTCCAATTCTATTGATGCTTCGCTTGTCATGTGAATAGATGACATGTGATGTACATGCCTGTTGACTTACGTCTTGCCAGAATAATATTAGTAAGTTTAATGTAATGGTTATTGACTCGGTCCCCGTTAAAGATTGCCCCTCGGAGATACGCAAATCGGATTGCCTATTTGTCAGTATTAACTGCTTTGTGCATTTTCGTGTTTCACTACGCACTTTAATGGAGACGGGACATTAGTGCGGCAACGAGCGTCTGATTGTTCGCTTTGTTGACTGTGTGCAACAACACAACGGCGTCCTCGAAATATCTGGTACTTTGAGAATATTGGAAACTTTTCTTTTTGTATTTATAAAACTTTTATAGGACGTGACAGTTGGCATCCGAAGGTTATATTTAAAATTATAATAGTAATTAAAGGTTATTGACTAAGGAGATTGCGAATAGTGTCTGTGTGAAGGTATTCCCGGCTATCTGAGAGCGCGTGTGCTTCATCGTTGTGGCGTAGACTGCACAAGTGCACGCTAGTGTGCGCGCGCGCGATGTCACGTGATCTGTGATTGCGGGCACGCACACAGTCGCAACGTGTTGACGCACTTCCGCCGACGTGTGTGAGACGCGCGCGGTCCCGGATTGCGAGCTTTGTATGATGAAAGAGACTCACGCCTTTTAATCAATTTGTTGAGACCATGTCCAAATGACGTTTACAAATGCTTTTACATTTTCCTATCAGTGCTTGACGAATGTAGAGCTGCTTTTGTAACAAGTTCATTATTAACCTTACTCATATCTAATGAGTGGGGCTTTGTAGCGCGCGTCTCTGTCGTCACTAGGGAGATATTTTCGATTGAGATTGCATGACTGGACACCGCTAATGTAATGTAGCATTTATAATTGTAACGGTAGCGTATTTTTTAACCAAATTGTGAATCAATGTATTTTCTCTACAACTGTCCCTGTGATCTGTGTTGTAATTCGAGTTGGACGGTACCTACCACTGTTTTTGTTGATAAGCACCAGTAACTAACTTAACGTACGAAGATAACTGTAATCCTCATCAATATATTGAAAAATGTTCTCTTTTATTTTTATTTTGATACCCCTTATGACCCTCCGGAGACAATTTTTCCTTTGTTGGCGGTCATTGTCTTGTGGAGTTTGCTAGCAGAATCTGTATAAAAAAAAATCCGTCGTCAAATGTATCTACGTTTATCGTCATCATCATTACAGCCATTAGTAAACCACTGCTGGACGTAGGCGCCCCCAATAAAGGGGGAATTTTGCCTATAATTGCCGTGCGGGCATGTTGCTGCCCATCCCCACCCTATACATTTGAGCTACACTTTTTCAGATGGATATACCACTATCTGTCGGTTCTCGTACCCTAGTCGCCTCTTGCGATACCTGGTATAGAGGGAGGTACCGCCAGAGTTGAACTCTGCCTATACCTCACGGTCTCTACATTAATACGGTGGTACAACCGCACCTAATTTGTTTTTTTATTGAAAATAATTCACGTTCACATCCAGATTAAAAAAATAATTTAGGTAATAGACAATTGTTTCATCATACCAGCCATTGGAAGTTAACTGCTGGAGTCAAGCAAGGAGGTTTTTAGCCTATAATCACCGCGCTGGGCTAGCGTGTTGGCAATCGCAGAGAGCTATCGCGACGGGGATGTTGCTGCACATCCCCGCTCTGTGCATTTGAGCTGCACTGTTTTGGATGGTTATACCGCCATCTGTCGGTTATGGTACCTTAGTCGCCTAGGTAGTCGCCTCTTACGACACCTGGTGGAGTGGGAGGTACTGTTCTAATCTGCCTGTACTTCACGGCACTTAATTATCAGTAATTCAAGTTATATTTTATCTCTGTATTCTTATAGGAACGGAAATTAATTTGTGTACAAATTAGGGTAACTCCCTCTGAAACGTATTATCACAAGGTCCACCCCAAGCGGTCCTACGGTCCTAGTGGTCGGACGACCTAGACAAACATAACTTATCCAGGTTGAAGAGGTTTAAGAGGGCCTGGTTAGATGTACCAAGAATAAACGAGCGCATATGAAATGACTAATGCGAGTAAAGGAAGCGAGAGAGGTATGCCAAGATCGTAACAAGTGGAGATCCATAGTCCTGCATACCCCGGAGGGACACAGGCGTGATGTGTATAACAGGGGATACAGTTAACAAGTGTACAACAGGGGAAGGCTGCCTGCATTTTTAGTATCTTAAGAAACCGGATTTAAAAAATATTTAATAAATAATTTCCAACAACATCTCTCCTCCAGACTCCGTGGTACGTCGCTTAAAGCACTTATGTTACAGACGCCAGACAACCGAGGAATCACGAATATAATCAAATAAATATTTGCTTGCTGTGGGAATCGAACCCACGACCCTTGGCGCACAAGATAGAATCACTACCATCTTCGCCATCGGGCCCGTCTGTTAATTGTAATTTGTTTTTTGTTTGTAACGAATAAGCAACAACACTATTTTCGAAATTTCTTTTCTACATTATATTTACGACAAAGTTACCTAAAAACCTAAAATGGTAACATGTAATCGAGATTTATATTTTTCACACGTTCATAACAAACTCTAGCGGACCGATTTCAAAACATCTTTTACTAATAGTAAGTTACATTATCAGCGAGTAAACGTGACATATTTTAATCCTCATGCAATAATGAGAGATACCATGGATCGCTTCTTGTAGAGCGAGTATTAGCCGATGCGACACGTGTATTCAACACGCACGCCACCATCACGCATCACCAGTTGCGCAGTTCGTATAATGATACGACCACAGGAAGCATCCTACAATTATTCATTGCCGCGCTGGGCAAGCGTGTTAGCAATCGCAGACCGCAGCTTTCGCGACGAGGATGCTGCGAGGATGATTTCGGATAGATGTATATCCATGCGAAACAATGCGCCATCTGTCAGTTCTAGTTGTTCCTTAGTCGTCTTTTACGACACCTGGTACTGGGATTCTACTCTGCCTGTACTTGTAATGTAAAGTAAAATAAATTTGATGTTATGTAATGTATTAGTTACATCATACACGAGGACGTCAAACCCATGACTGAAATGAATGCTGCCTGTCAATGACGGCACTTGGCAAACGCTTGAGAGCTACATTTATGATTGATTTTTAAATAAAGAATTCGAATGTGAGACGCGACAGTTAACTGATACTAGAGCAGAACACGTTTCGCAAAGGTATCCGTTTGTACCTAATAATTGATTTAGTGAAATAAAATTAAAGACTTTTACTAATTGCAATACACAAAATCTTGGTGACTGGATCCCCAAGATGGCGGATAAAAAGCCGCCGCTTATCCCTTTTCTCCCTCAGTCATGTATAATTTAATAGTTTTTAATTAGCTATTTTAATATACTGTAACTATATAAAATTCAAAGAAACAAAAAAATATATGGAATATAATGGATTAACAAATTTTTAAGCCTCTCATTTCAAAGAAACTAATTTGCAATGGATTCAAAAGTTCTGCGAGTCGCTTCGAGAAGAGGAGATTTTAGCTGTGACTTGAGTGTTTTAGATAATAATAACAGACGAGATAGCGCTGACTCACAGCTTCAGGCCGTTCAGGGAAACTGTGGGAAGGCCTGCTGGTCTTCTTAACGGAATTGTTTACGCATTTCTTTCGGATTTCGGACTGCCCAATTATAGAAATAACGATAGAAACTAAAAGTACTAATAAATTATTTAAACATAAGGGTTATTCGAAATTCTGATATCCATCTCCCATTATCCCAAATGTTGCGTATACTGTCGGCTCAAGTCAAGATCTCTTAGTGGTCATAATAAAGTGTGGCTTATAAAATTATCTTCTTCATTCAAATAATATATTTGGTACGTACCTCATACAATTACTTACTGCTTTTCACCCTTTACCGGCTGATAGCATCTCTTTAAATAAATGTAGACAGTCTCAGGAAAATTCACATCCTTCTCACCTGGAACCTCTGATAGTAGCATAAATTTTTTTTATGCCACATCTTAATAGGATCCATAATAAATCTGTTCAGTTCGTTCAACAGTACTTGTGGTTTGTGATAATCTTCGAAATTCTGGTAAATAAATGTTGAACAAAACTTGGAATTTGAGTATAAGGAACCGCTGTAATAGATATTTTTTAAGTATATAATATATAAAAAACAAATTTCTTATATAATAATATAAAAAAAAACGTCTTTTCTACTTAATACAAATGTTCTGTTTTTGCGTTGATATTGCATTTATCGAAAAATACAAATATCATCAATTATCAATTTTATTGCAGATTAGATGTTAATTTATTGTATTTTATATATATTAAATTATAATTTAATTAATAAATTAAAAATTAAATAAATTAGATATTATAAGCCAGCTAATATGATCCTACACATTACAATATAAATGCAAATAGTTCCAACATATTGCAAGATTTTGCTGAGCGTTACATGAAACTCTCATTTAATATTTTGTCTACCAAGCAATAAATTAATTTGAATTTCTAAATCTTTGATTAAAAACACAATTTGAATTTACTATTAGATTATTCATGGGATATCATTTTGGCCCCTACCTTCCGAACTCCGCTTGTCCGTCCGCTCCTTCAGTGGTACGGTGAGCAACAGTTGAACCTACCCGAAACAGTCAAACTTTTACAGTCAATTTGGAACTTAATAACTTGCACTTATAGATTAATATCGAATGCGAAAGATTTGGCTAGATTGATCTGTCGCTGTGTGTACCAGCATAGTTATATTAAAAAATTGTGTTTTGCTAGTGTTTGAGGTGCCTCAGTATTTTGGATCTCCACGACAAAATGACCCTTAAGTTGTCTTTAAGTCCAGATCGGAAAGTGTACGTAATGTAGTTTCAATTACCAACTTAATATTTTTCTTACGAACATTTCCAAATGAAATCTTAATAATTGAATTGCTGCTACGACTATGTAACCCTTTTGTTGCTGTGCAAATAAAACCAAAACGAACATGTATGAGTAATATAAACTGACTCTCAGTATGTGGTTTGTATTTTGGGGTATTTTTTGTGCTTCAACTTTTGGATTCAGCAGATCACAGTATAACACGTTATGCAATTAAAATATTGTACATGTGAATTGGTAACACTTCAGCTAAGATATCACAAACAGACACACCAACACGAGATTCCTAAAACACCCCACTTTTTGAGTCAAGAGATAATAAAAAAGGCCACAGTTAAGCTTGGCGTGGGGACTTTAAGTGAAATAAAAAATTCATTCAAAAATGTGGGTATAGTGACATAATTACAATAAATAATAAATCATTTCATACATCTCATACAATGACCACGGCGCATGCGATGAACGTCATTTTAAGAAAAAAATATATATTATTAATTCATTCATTATGATTACATTATTCAAATTTTAACAGGAATCCCTTTTATTGCTAGTAAAAAATATGGCCTAGGTCAGGGATCATACTTCTATCGCTTGACTGGTAGTAGATAATAGAATATACGAGTAGGTACATGACCCCGGCTTCCTGTGCTGCTGTTACCGTAACCAGCTTCTTCCATGATATTAGTGTCCTGATATATGTAGAAAGGGTTGCGGGATGTCCAAACACCAGATATACACAGTATATTGGTCGGGAGACCATCAACCGACAGTCTGCAAAGGTATAGATGTGTTGAAGGTATGATTGTGTGTGTGTAAATCATAGACTTCATTGGATTAGGTTTAATGTGGGACTGACCCGGGTTTTGTGTTAGGATTGTATGCTTCTGATATAGGATCCGAGAGATCATGGAATGCTCTAAATAATAAAGAGGAGTTTTGGGATCGAGTACGAGTAACTTTGAGGAATGCGAAGTAGAATCAAAGTATAGTAAAGTTAGGAGACCTAAGTTGGAGAAACATGACGGGTAAGAGATAGTGATCCGAAAGTAGGATAGTATACATATATAATGATTGCCTCATATGTGTAACAGTTTAATTAAAAGGGTCAAAGGCAAATGCCTTCGACTTACGTTTTATTCACCCTTTAGTTAAGCTTGTCCATGTATTGCGCAACACGTGCCGCCACCTGAGTATCCAATCCTTTTTCTCTAGACTTCGGCATTGTATCACACTCAATTTAAGTTATAGCAATTATTAATATGAATGTTTCATTGACAGCTGTGCCACCACAACAGAAACGGCAAGGCGTCGACTATTGGACGGGAAATATTTGATAGGATATTGGCAATATGGAGGGGGCCAGGTAGAGAACACCTACAATCTGGTATGCTCGTACACTTCGAGGTGTACTTGAATCCTTCCGACGGTCTAAAACATGGATCAGTCGATGAGGGTCGGAAGGGTAATTGATCGATATCACAAGTGGGCTCTTTTGGATCCAGCAGCGGGTCTGTATATATTTACTGACCAATTTTATCAACATGAGGAAGGATAGAGGCAGATGATCAGCGCCACTGGTGGACCATAAAGCTTATCAAGAGCATCACAAAAATTTTATTGACATTGGACCGGTGGAGACAATATTTCCTGAAGAAGCTTCTCTAACTGGGATCTGAAAAGCGGTAGAGGCATAAAGATTTCGGGGTGATGTAACTAAGAAAAAAATATTGCTATGATTCCAAAGAGATTTATTCAGTATACAATGATAAAAACTTCTCACGTTTCAAGTAGAAAATGCAATTTTAACGTAACTCGTTACAGTATGGCAAACGCTTGTATTTTCTACAGTCATTTCACTGCTCGCAACACCTTGACGAATCAGTTCAAAACACAACACATGTGCCTTTTGTACCGACCGTCCAGGGAAAAAATAAAATTAAACTTAAACTAATCCAAAAAATATATATATTTTCAAATGAAAATACAATCCATGTAATTAACATAATGACAATCAATAAGTTACTTATATAAAGTAAAATATACTTAAAATATTACCCAGAATCAACGCATCACATTGTCACATAGTAATACGCGTAAATTAAGAGTTATAACCGTGTCAAATATAGGCCCACTAATAGAATGTTCCGTGCACACTTGACGAAAAGTTTTTCGTTATATTGTCATTTCAAATAGGATTTCGAACGATTTTTATGTTCTGTCGCCGAAAATTGGCCAAATGTTTCCGTTCAAAAATAGTCCGCGAATATTTTTTTTTGTTTTAGCACGTATATACGTCCAGAAATCATCCTTAGAAAGCTATTTGTCAATTTACTTTAAAGAATCATTTCAATTTACATGGACGTTTATACGTAAATACACGGCCACACAATATAGCGTATTAATCACAACTTGCATCATCAAATAATCTTGATAATCACTAGTCAGACTCGTTAGATGACAAACAAAAAACCAAAGGGGCGACTGCATTTATGATAGTGTAATAATATAGTACGATACGTAAACATAATAAACGAGATTCATATAAACTGCTTTATATGGTTATCAGGAAGTGGGTGAGAAAAACAAATCAGAGTGACATACGGGTTACTTTGATACAGACAAAGTTTTTAAGTAGCGCAACACAATACAAAGCAACAACCAAAAGCAAACCAATTGCATTGAATATGTATGTCTTATGAACGCACACTGGAGTAATTCTCGCGCAGCGTCCTATTATTGGGACGTATCCGCGACAATTATTAGGCGCGCTTCCACTAAGTCAATGGTAAATAGTTGATTCCCACAACATCTCATACGTTGACCTGACTCCGTGGACTTCAAGCACTTGTGTTACGGACGCCAGACAACAGGGTAATCACAAATACACTACTTAAATACATATATTTAACACTCTGACACAGAACAAACACAAATATCATCATATAAATATTTGCTCTGAGTGGGAATCTAACCCACGACCCTGGGCGCACAAGATAGGATCACTACCATTTGCGCCATCGGGCCCGTCTCTTCCGAGTACACAATTTTTTTTTAAATATTTTACAAGTCAGCAAACGGTGAAAGTAAACGTCACGAGGATATCACTAGCGCGTTGCCAATCTTGCGACTTGAAGACGTTATGTCACAATACCCAGAAATTTCACTGACTCCGTACAAACCCTACAAACCGGAACACAGCAATACGGAAACTGCTGTTTGGCGGTGAGAGTGAGAGACCAATGCTGGCGACTTTTATATGAAATCTACGTAGATAATCCGTGTCCATTCGAGAAATGATACTCCCTGTTTTACAACTTGGCACAGAGATTATCTAAACAGAATGAAAAATATATATATATATAAGTACAAAAATGAGCAGACAGAATTATAATGTATCACTGAGATCTTAGGAACTGACATTACATATAATAGTTTAAGTTTAATTTACATATAATAGTTTAATTTAGATTAAAAAATAAAATTATGTTTTAATTATTAAAATTTAGCTTTGTTGACGGCCACAACGATGACGGCAGACGGCAGAAAAAGATGCGATCTAAGGAAACATGTGTCGGAAATCTGGTAGCCATAGATTTGCTAGTGCTGCCACCTGAGCCTCAGAGATCATTATAATTTTCCCTCTTCTTTTTAAAAATCTGAAAGTTTACTCGAGGATCTTGCGTCACAGACTTATACATATTCAATTGCAACAACGCGACACATTATCATTGTATTGTTATAAATCTTTAAAATCAGGCGTTTTTTGTGTTTTTATGTTTTTTTTGGGCCTTAACTAAACACGTTGCGTACCTACACACGTTGTGTCTAAAGAGGTTACTGTTGAAAATGTTTAAACAGCTTACACGTAAGAAGTACGGATTACTATTACCGACTGACTGACTGGCTTAAATTGCCTTCATGCCCCGCGTTATAAATGGAGACTCTAAATGGTTCTATGACTACACCATTCCTTGAGACTAACCTAGACTTCGTTGTCTTTGGTTTCGTTGGGGTATCCTGATCTATGTTAGATTCATACATGTAGGGGAAGATTGGTGAATGTCACAGTACAGTTTTACTTGTGTGTGTGCAGTCAAAATCAAAGTAACTTGCACCTAATGTATACATAAGTCATTACAATTACTCTTGGCTCTTTAGAGCTTAGGAGCAATTGTCATTTATCATCGAATTTCATATTAATGTTGCAAAACATTGGTTTTGATATGAGTATCTTAATTGCTGTTTTAAATAATAAATATGAAACTCGATGATGCAGTTCGACTCTAATCACTGAAAAAGGTGAAGAGTTAGTATAAAGAGAACAGGGAATAAATTGCGATCAATGATAGAAAGTTTTCGGGGTGAAAGCAGTATCCAAGTCAGACGGAAGTAATAGTGCCTTTTTAAACGATTATTCAAAGTCGATATATTACGGAGACCATAATACTATCTCACTTTGTGTATAACTGCCTACGGAATAACTATTGTCCGAAACATCTAAGTATAAGATATTACACGTGAAAATTCGATGTGAACTGCAGACAGTGGCTTGCGTTAGCAGAGACATAATTATCCATTTATTTCAATATGTATTTCCATAGTGACCTTACCCATAGTTCTGTGATATTAATAACTCAAGCAATTTTCTCGGAGCACGGCTTTATGTATGAAGTCGTCAGACCCCTTCAAATGCGAGGCCGCGCCGCCACTGAGTGCAGTTGCAAATCTTTCCGCATAGTTATTCCAAACACTATTATATTATATCGGCACGTATATATTGCTCATTGAGTACAGTTAATATATGTATATTATTTTATAAATACGGAGAGATAAATATGTTTTGCGTATTAGAAGCACCGCGAAAACGACAAATGTGTCAATTAATCATAATTTGGTCACATTTGAACACATGTTTGACCGATGGTGAGACGAAACGGAATTTCAATTTTGAACAATTACATATTTTTTTCAACATATATTACTTAATTTTTTAAATATCATATGAAGCAAATTTATTGAACCAACGTGTAAAACGATGCCAAATATTGTATTAATAAAGTTGTTATTATATACTTGAATAGAAACGCAATTTAGATGGCAACAAAAATCAAGTCCCACTACTATTCGTCGTTTTTGTATTCAGGTATGATCAGATTTATCGTAATCATCAGCCACTCGCCCCCTACAGTAGGGCACTGGCCTCTTATAGGTCACACAACGAACCCGAATTGGTGGGACTTAGAGACTACAAACGCATTCAGGGTCATCAGCTTAACATACCCTTAAAATACGCACGGAGAAGCACGAAATATTCTCGTGAGACGCGAAAGTCGTTGAACTGCATCGAACACACCGCGGGCGGACCAATTTTAGGATCACGAGATCCGAAAATTTTAGAAGTTTTCAGGGTGCTTCGAACGTCGTCCTAAGGTTATGTACCTACACACTTTCCTATTTACTATTTATCTACTATACGCCATTAATGCTGTTTGTATTAAAATTGTGTGTCATGCATTTCACTTACAAATACACATACATGATCAAGAGTAGTATACATTAAGTTATTCAATCGGTCCACAAATCTATGCACATGGCAACTCATGTACGGAATGCAAGTGGAAGCTTAACGAAATACATTTTGCTTTTCAGGCGACGCGACTAACTTAGTCCCGCGCGGCCGCTATAGCTAATACTGATTTACGCATTCAATCGCACCTGCACAAATTAAGGTTCGGCTCCTTATTAAGAAACGCGTGTGCGAATCAGAAGGAAAATTTCGTTAAGTTTCCTTTCACTTCCATTGTGGATTCCGTAAAATCAGGTACCGCGCCTACAATTATTTAAACATGACATATTTCAAAAGACAGCACTTAAAATTAGGTCCTGATTCGTGTATGGCTGATATCATGTCCACAACACACCGGCCATATAGGCGACAAACTAAGTGTCAGATCAGGAACTAGCAGATATTTGTATCTGTTAGACAAGTATCAGTAGACGACGGAACAGACACATAGTAGTACATTAATTAATTCTACATAAATAGTTTGATATATATTAATCGACACTTCATAATGAATAGATGCACATACAAATGTATAGTATTTCCTCGTAATACTAACTATATACATATAAATTTACTCCTGTATCTCACCGGGGTAAGCAGAAACTTATGACTAATACGCTTCTATCCTGCCACACTTCCTTGACTTCCGCTATATCAGACTTCACTTTGAAATACCATTCATAATTCCATCTTCCAAAGGCCATCTCCTACTCTCTATCTCTTATCACACTGTATCTAATACTGCCAGTCAAATGCGTAGCTCCTACTCCCTTGCCTCTTCTGCTACACCCGACGCTCACAGCCACTATCGAAGTAACCAGAACTGCATTATGCACAGCGAAACACTACGCTGCTCACAGCATGCTAGCATCCCTGAGTCCCCCATTTACTACATCTACCAAGCGTATACGACCTAATACACTTAGTCAATCCACACTACATTATTAACTGGTAATTAGACTTAATAATACTACATTCATGACGACTAATATTAAATTGTAGACAGAATAGTTCCATACGTACATACACAAAATATCTTCCTAAATATTATGTTGGTTATTGTATACAGTGATGATATGTCACCCAATAGACATTAACATGATTTGTACATATGACGGGACAATACATAGCAAAGTGGTTTGGTAATTACTTAGATGTTACCAGTCGTAAATCATATTTAAAGTAATAGTATCAAGATTTAGAAAATCGTAGAGGTGAAGTTACGAATACACTGAAATCCATCTCCATAACCTTGTAGGCTCACCCTCCAATAAATAGTACGGACATAAAAAATATATGTAAGTCACTATCACGTGTCCCGCGGACACAGACCCTTACCGCTAGATATTTACAAAAAAATCACTCAAAGTTGACATTTTACAAAATATATCTCTCACACTTACGTTACGAAAAATCCTTGCATACAAATTTTGTTTTAATTTAATTATTTTAATATACAATCTCCAAAATTCACCACGTTCCGTGGCGTGTTTTTCAAACATGTCGAGTGATATCAATAATAAAACAGTTATATTCATAATTTGAGCACAGACAGACAGCCTACAGGTTTCTTATAAGTATATAGTACAGTGTAAAAATGGCAACACTTTTTTTTTCATAGGAAAGAATGTGGCGCGACTTCTGAGATTATTTATTGCAAAGGCCCTCCAAGGGAAACACCCGGAGTAATGATAAAAGCGTGAATATCCTCAGTAAATTTTACAAACAGACAGACGGTGCATGCTAGTCATGCAACAACCGTTTCAGAAGCGCTTACAATCTAGACATAAAATGTACTCGTACAATGACATTGCCACATAAATCTTCAAAAAGACGGGACTTTCAAAAAGGTATATGTTCATCAAAAGCGGTGTCACCTATATCGACGTTTTCAACGTTCATATACATGTAACACTATGAACATCAATAAGCTACACGTCCATCGTAAAATAGTCACCAATCTCGGTCACATTTGGACGAAAAAAGTTACTTACCCTTTATTTTTTTAAACCTGGGCTTATATACCCCTACTATACATACATTCACATATATTATTTTTATAATTATCATCATAATTTATAATATAATGACAAAAAACTATGTATATTATTACTTCATTAACTTTCCACTTCGCATACCAGTTAATAAAGTCCAACGCTTCGCCTTGCCTACAAATCTCAAATACACACCGACAAATATTACTAAGGAGATAATTTAAGGATAATTATTATTATAAGGAAAATATTAATTCTAATTTCAACATTGAAGAACTTAATATTACACAGTGAGAAGAAGAAGCGTCCACCTATTCGAATTATGGCATCGTATATCGCAGAGTAGCACCGCGATTAGAGATCGCGACACAATCTACAAAACCTACAAATTCCCTTGAATTGCCATTCCCGTGTCGTCACAATGATAGCGCCACACCCGAACGCGTCCATCCACAAATCGCGATTCACCACGCAACTAACACAATTCCCATCGCCTTACACAATAAATATGAGGAAATTGTTCAGTTCAACGAGAAAGGTAATCCTGTCGAGTACAGAAACATTACAGTCATCACAAAATAAAGACTAAACGCCTGGACACTTGCAGACGCAAGACACGGCCGACTTACACTAACCACTAATAAAGTTAAACACTGCTTAAACTAATCACTACTTAAACACACTAAGAATTTAAAGTGTGCAGAACTACATTCTGCGGTCGATAAGAGATCAAAATATGAAATCACCAATGGGACTAACGTCCTAGTGCGTGCTCACTACAGCACAAGAGTTTGCAAACGAAGAGTTCAATGCCGAAGGCCGGGCACAGCTCGCGCTCAGTAAATAGAGTCATAACCCCATATCGGAATCAGGTCGGGTATTCACCTGGCCGCGTGGAGGTGTTCCACTTCGGGGCCGTCATGGTACTCGTGGAAGCAGGGGACGATGCAGAGGTTGGTGCGGCATTCAGGACAGTGGTACTGGGTCTTCCTGCGGAGGATGCGCCCGCGCTCGTCCACCGTGTTCCAGCAGAAGTTGCAACTGAGCGGAGGGCCGTCACGGACGGCAGGTGTGTGGCTCGCGCGCAGTGTCTGCGCTTGTTGGAACTCGGCCAGAGTCTCGGTGGACGTCGAGGGCTGCCGATCGATGACGGTCACTGCGCGGATTAATAGCGTGTCCATGGCGTCCTCGGTCCGCGAGCGACGTTGCTGTTGATCAGATACATCTTGGTGAATCAAGCAAATAATTGACAGACCTAATACGGGTTTATAAAGCTGCCCCACGATATGGTGTCACATGTTTTTAACATTCATACGTTTCCGATACGAATGTTCAAGTAATACGATCACGAAGTTAAACAAATACATCCCTACTAATATTATAATCCCTACTAATATTATAAATGCGAAAGTAACTCTGTCTGTCTGTCTGTCTGTTACGCTTTCCCGGTTAAACCTCTAAACCGATTTTGATGAAATCTGGCATAGACAATCTTTAGACCTTAAGAAAGGACATAGGCTATTTTTGAACTCGAAATAAGGGTTGTAAGGGGTTGCAAGGGGGGATGAAAAGTTGTTTGCATGGATCGCTATTTTTAGAGCTAGAAACTTAAAACTTATTTTTCAGGCCATTGATTCGATATAAATAAACGTGACATTCAAAGTTTATATAATTTGAAGTAAATAGGTATGGTACCCAAAAAACTATTCCACGCGGACGAAGTCGCGGGCACAGCTAGTACTCAATAAAGGTCATATTGAACAAGTTTACAAAAATATGTGCTTGCATGTTTGTTTCTATATAAATTACCTATTTTTAAAAAAAGTTTGGTTTATGAGTTTATAACATCAGGTTTCTTTAGATATTACCTTAAGATACATAAAGGTTGAGTCATTAAAGAACTACTACTTCGGTAGCGACTATATTAATGTGTGTAACATTAATTCACATTATGTGCACCTGTAAAGAAAATCTATATAACATTACCTACACATAGGTTTAGAAGACAGTACTATAAGGCTGCACGCATAAGTATTATAAATTTGCATGCTTACATTTTTAGCGAAACATGTTCATTACCATGTTTACAGTAAATTTACGTCAGAAACTCTTTACATCATAAGGATATGAGTTACTCAGACGTGCACTGATGTACATAAACCTCATCAAATTTACGCCTTAGTGAGCGGTTTTGTCCCGCCAGGAAACAACAACTCCCCGAAACCTTCACCAGGTCGTTCGTCCGTCTGGCAGTGTGTCATCCCACGCTGCTATATCGACGACTTTCTTTCGACGACATTCTCCTACGGATCTCCCCATTTCTGATAACGTATGGAAACCCCGAGCATACCTGTTTCCATCACTCGTTAGCGTCAAGTCTCAGTACCGTCAGTCATCACTGGCAACACATACTGATTGAATACTTCTCGGAATCTCCCGAATGTAGCGCAGCCGGGTTGGATTCGGCAGCTAAGCCCACTCGCGTTGGACCTAGCTAGTCGAACGATTTGTCCTAGATATACTTAGTCGTCAACAAATGCAGGCGTAGAGATCCTTACAGCAATTGAGGTTGGCACTACTTAGGCATTTGACATATGTTTTGTCTCTTCCATGTTTATTTTGAGGCCCACGCGTTAGGAAACACTACTGAAGCTATCAGCATTTTGCCAATATCCATCATTTATTGTAGCATAACCACAATGTCTTCGGCAAACCGTAGATAGGCGATGTACTCGCCGTTCACATTGATGCCAAATCTGCCCGAGTCCAGAAGCTTAAAGACATCTTCCAACGCAGTTGTAGACAGTTTCAGAGATATAAGATCTCCCTGACTCACGCCTCTCTGCAGTTGGATCAGTTTCGGGTTCTAAACCTGGAGACGGACTGACGTTGTAGCAGATTCTTACAAACACCTTCACACTTCGATATACCGACGGTCAATTTAGCATATCTGAAGGGCTTGCAGCACAGCTTATGTTTCCACCAATTGAATGGCTTTTTCATAGTCAACAAACACAAGGCATAAGGGCTGATATACTCTTCCGACTTCTATATAACATGCCGCAGTGTAAATGTGTGGTTTATGGTACAGTAACCTTATCAGCTTGTTTGGGAGGCTGGAAGTCGTGAAACTTGTGCACGAGACAATTCGTAATGACTCTCAAAAACAACTTGTAAATCAGAAGCATGATAGGTCTTTAATATTAAAAAAGCGCATTATTACCTTTCTTAAATCTGTTTTAGGCCTGTGCCCTGAAGAAAGACGGCGTTTAAGAGCTACTGAAGGATTTTTAGTGCCGGTTTTCCATCCGCTTTCAGAATCTTAATCAGAAGTCCGTCATCGCCCGAAACCTTTTTGTATTTAAGCTGTTTAAAAAAGGCCTTACTAATCTTATGATGACAAGTTCGGGATGTGTCCGGAATAGTGTCGAGTCAACCTGGCCCTAGAGCCTTTAGTCGTGCTACCAACTGATTTTGATGCCGACGTGTATAACTGTCCAAAAAATCTCTCAACCTCCTTTAAGATCTCCGGTTTGGACGAAACTGTACTGCCATTCTCGGTCCTTCAACTTTGCCAACCGGCTTTACCCAATAGCCAGATCCCTCGCGAACACTTTTGAAACCTTTGTTAAGCTCTACCGTCTCTTTGATACGTTTGGTTTTAAACTGACGTTTGTCGCGAGCGAGAGATTCTTAGATCTGTCTATTGAGCAGCCGGCATAAAACTATATCGGTCGAAATTCGCAGCCTTAGGTTTTGTCAATTTTCCATGAGTCTCAGGGTTTGGTCAGAGAATTTTTTTTCTATGTGTACCGCGGGTCGTGTAGTATTTGGATCCAATCGTGAGGACAGTTTCCACGAACGTGTTGTTGCAATTTTTAAGTTCGAGTTGAAAACGAGCTGGATTTTGGATGTGGCTGGTCGAAGTGTAGACTTTAGTCGGAATCTTTTAAGTTTCGACTTTAAGTTCAATGTGCCTCTTACCATACGGTGATCACTTACGTTTTTGGCCGCATGGATCACAGTGACATCAATGAACACAGCCTCTTCGTCGACATAATTAAGTCGATCTCATTGGACTGGACTCACCCAAGTCCACGTCTATGGGGGGCGCTTCTTGAAGATACAGTTTATATAAAAAGGTTCTCCTTCTCCAAGAAGTCAGCCAGCATTTGTCCTCTGAAGTTCCGATATTATCAGAGTATTATTATCACCAGAGTGAGGGTATTCATTAAGCGTCAAAAAAACTTCACATTGGTATATCCTACCTTTGGGTACAGCGGGTACGACCCGTGCTTTTGCAACGTGGGCACGGTGACGGTTGCTGGCGTAGGATCCGAGATTTGCTTGTGAATTTCACGCTCGTCCGGCTGGACGCGGCTCTGGCGTTTGAAGTACTTTGATCGTCGCATTTTGGGACCGGGCTCGGGGCTGAGGGACTCTGTGGGATTCAAAGATAGAACTAATTAAATCATTCTAACATAATACATGTGAAATAAAAATTTATTAATGCCACTAACCAACACCCAGTGAAAAATATGTTATTGCATACAACAGTGCAGTAATGTCTAGTCACATTTTATTAGTATTTTATAATATTGTGTTATCAGTTTACCGTTGGCCTGTGATGCAGTTTTCACTTAACTATTAGAAATCACTAATACAATCGTCAGTTTCGTCACATGTTGCATGTAATTTAACACGCAAAAAAGAGTTCATTTAGCTGAAAAGAAACGTACGGGACAAGTGGTCCCGCTGGGCTGAGCCGAAAAGAACCGAGGGGATCCGACCGTGTCACTCGAGCGTTTCATTGTGACGTCATGACGACTAACCGTTTCACTCAAACAGATGTATACCACGGGATCCGTATATATACGGGCCCGATATCGCATTCAGTAATGTACCTATCATGTTCGCCAAGGGCAAACATTTATGTGATGGGTATTTTGTAAGTCTGTAATCCGTAACACAAGTGCTTCAAGCTATTTTGAGCTGTCTTTGAGTCAGGTCAATGTGTGAGTTGTCGTGTAAATGTTTTAATAAAAAGTGATAGTATCCGCAAGCCACGCAGTAGCTTAAAAAAAGATTTAAGACTTTACCTTCTGGAATTGACGTTGGAGTAAACGATATATTGTACGTAGGTACGTTCGTAAATGCGACGTAATATGGTGAACGGAAGAAACATCAATTTAATAATAATATATAACATTAAGCAATAACAAAAAGAAATCCTTTTGAAAAACAAAAAAAGGAGCAATACTTTTTCGATATCAGGAAAACATATTATAAGTATTTTTATTTCAATTAAAGACAGGTATTCAGTATTCAGAAAATAATAATATTTAAAATAAAGAAACAACATATATATATATTTTTCTATGAAATAAGAGAAGCACAAAGCTTCTATGATGTGAGAACATAGTTAAAATTAGGGCCGTATTCAGTATTCAGGAAATGATATAAATAATATAAAATTAGCAGTGCCCGCGACTCCGACCGCTTGTAATAGTGACTTCGGGAGACATTGTAGCCTTCTTTGATAAATGGAATGGAATCATCAAATCGGACCAGCGGTTCCTGACATACGCGCGGTTAAACAAACTCTTCAGCTTTATAATATAGATTAAGCAACAATTAAATAAATAATTCATTTGAAACAAGAGAAATACAGTGCTTCAGAGATGTCAGGAAAACATTAAGTTCTTTATCATGGTTTTTTGGATGCTCTTGAAAACATATTTTTAAGATAAATAAATAAAATTATGAGCCACCACATATAATTCAAATATATATTAACGTAGAAATGTATTCGATTATTTTATAGCGTTTCAGATATGCACATTTTATTCATTCAATATTTATGTTTCGTGTAAAGGAAGCGGTTAGAAATATACATGTAAAAATACATACCGATATCACTTAAATACAAAGGGATCAAGACATATAAATAAAAATAACCATTTACAAAATAACCAAAAGATTTATTATCTATTTTGGTAAAGAACAATTATTTAGTGCTACGCACAGTTGACGAAACTATTTCACGAACAATTGCTTATTGATACAACCTGTAAAACTAAAATACAACCGGCGGGCGAAACCGCGCCCCGGCGCATTTTATTAATTACTCAACGCGTAACACCACACTGGTGTCAAAGATTCGGGTGACTCCATCACGACAGTTACGTCGCCGCGTTAGTTTTGCTCCGGATAAACAGGTCTAATATCTATGCATATTCAGGCCTGACTAAATGACTTAAAAAATGTTAACATGGCGTGCATGGAACGAGGAAGAGAGTATGTTTTGGTCAAATCGATCAGCAGTTGGTCTGCTAATAATTAATAACCAACAACACTATTGATTGAACACTAATAAATAATATTAACTATGTATCTATAACAGGGTATAGGATCAGCACCTTTATATCTTCCCCTCCTCGCGTTAGCTAGCAAAATAGAGCAAATACTTATTTAAGCCATCTCTCTGCCGAGTCACTAATTTCGGCACCTCTATATTATATAGGCAATATAGTGTTTTAGCAACATATAATGTTGAAAATGATAAATAAAACTACTACACGATCTGTACTTGAATTCTAATAATCAATTTTTAGTTTTGAAGAGTAAGTTGAATGAAATATGATCCATTCCAAAGAAAAATATAATGTTATATTTCTAAATCAGTTAGGAAGATGTTTAATTACGAGTAGTGAACGCCTAAATATTAGAATATTACTAAAAAAAGAAAGAGCAAAACCACGCGCGAGGACGCAACAAAGTGTTTGAATAAACCACAAACGTAAAATGTAGATGCCACCAAACATCAAGGCAATGTTATCCACTGCTCACGGTATTACATAATCACAATCATAAACGATTGCATTCATATTTGTTAATCACTACGTGAATTTCCGGTAACAAAACGTTATGTTTTAGATCGAGCTTAACTCCACAGACAGTTACAGAACGCGTATTATCAGCTATATTATCAAAATATAATTAAAGTCAATGCATTCATTCCACATTATGTTGATGGCACAGAAAATATATTAAACCAATTGTAATTTTGTTCATCGTCAACGATACCACTAAACTCAATTGTATTATGCCTAGAAGATGTACATACCCGAACCGAACTAGAACAGTTTCCTTAAATAACAAAAAAGAAAGGAACATGTTCCGTATTAAGTAGAACCATAAAATATTAAAATGAATATACACATCGTATTACGTCACCAATGCGGCTGAATATACCTTTTAACCGGACTTATTTTTTGTGTTATTTGAAGATAAAAATAAAAATTTAGGTAATTCACCCAACAGATGGTTTGCAAGCACAATTCATATGAATTCACTCAGCTCATTAGTTTTCAAGCTCACTAATGCGTCTGACATAAGATATCGTATAGCGAAATCGTTGACGACAATCTAAAACCGTCAAGAATTTAAAGTTTGTGTGCAGCCTTCGTGACAACTTTACGTTTCTATGCTCACGCTGGATTCCATTCTCTACCCACTATCCTATAACCCTATGGTCAACTATATACAGTTCATATTTACACTCGAAACCCTTTGTTCTTAGCAGCTACGTTGCTATATCAATTCAGTTCCCTAGCAGATGTTACATAAAAAAAAATCAGTCCAAAAATTATAAAGAGATCGCAATAAAACATTAAAAGCATCGTTGTAAATCTAATCACATATAAAAATATAATACTCCTTAATGATACAAATTAAATGTAATACTTCTAAGTGCCAAATATAAGTTTATATAACTAAGTTTATGCCTGTCCTTGGATGTGACTTCTTGCTCTTGGACAATTTATGAATTATGCGTTAATTTGAATTGATTATTTTTAACACATTACGAGATATGAATGAATAATGGACACGACTACGAAGTGCATCCAAACACAGGCATAGGCGCGAACTATCACAAACTGTCGGTACATTATTATGTAATAAATCGCACTCGAGAACTAATAATATACATTATCGCAATTATAATAAAATTTCGGTAAATTATGCAAAATGTTTAAAATAAGAGAAAACGTCAAATGCCACAGGCGAACACACGTCCAAATGACACAAGATGCAATTATTAGTTCCCAAGCCCACCTAGGACTACACTTACAACTAGCACTGGCACCGTTCAGACCTCCTAGCCTAGACTAAAACTAGCTATAAATGCAAGTTACAGTTGGCGTGTTTACATTCAGAGATCCTATTTCATTAAAAGGTATTTTTAATAAGCATTTAATAATGTTTTCGCAGACTTTTGACATTTGCCCTCTGATTTCAGAAAACATTCATATAAGTCAACCAATTTATATACTGTATAACTCTATATAGTTAGCTAGATTAGGTTATTTAAATAGTCAAATACTGCTTTACACGACATTTAATAACAGATGTTCCTATGGTTTTAGAATACACTATTTAACAAAATTAAGTTTAAAACATCAAGCAACGTTCCCGCGACCACCAATCAATAAGGGATGAAAAACGAAATAAGAAATGTTAAATAATTGCATTCTAGAACCGTAAGAAGTAGTTTTAAGGGCCCTAATAATTACGATACGACTTGTCTTCGCGACATGGCGTTACAGATTTATCGTGACTAAAAATCGTTGAGTTTACATTGTCAGACATTGAGTTTGTGACAAGTCTTTTGAGACTCTTTGTTCCGATTATCCTGATTTGCGCTGGATCGAGGACACAAATCGCACCTGGCCCTTGAGACAAAATATTGAAATACGTTAACAGCTTTACTATAACAGGTAGCAGCGAAATATCTCCGAACAAATGAACACTTTAATTAAGTTTATACATTCATAAATATTGTAATATCGCACTAATATTACGATAAAGCTTGAAAATTTGCTATAACTGTGGGAATAAATAGATGTTAAGCTGCTCAGAAAGATTGTAACACATTTTAAAAATTTAAATTTTAAGCCAGTAAAATATTACCTAAATATAATATACAAATCGAAAACTGTACGTATTACAACAAACGGAGATCTATCCAAGACACGAGATAAATACGTGAAAACTTTCATTACATTTAGTAAATTTTCAGCACACCTGGTAAATATAAAATTAAGAATCTAGACGCTATTTTACAAATAGGTAACACACTCATCTATACCAATATACTATTGCATGATTCCAGTATAAATACTATATGTGAAGACTTGTTTGCTTTTAAGAATATTTATAATGTCGTATTACGTTTAGTAAATGTGAGGTAATAGATTCTACAGGTACGGTATTAGAACACGGTGTCATACAATTTTACTGGTCACACGCTGGGCGCGGCGCGTACGTCGCTGTTTTAGTACAGCACATTGTGCATTGTCAATGCCTGCGACGCAGTATATACCTACGTCAGAATAGTTACAAAGAAAACGTACGTTCGATGCCAATATATGACTCGGCAAAAACATATCGCACTCATTAACCGTGAAATGATCTCCATATGTAAGATTTGCAACATTTAAAATTAGCCTTGCAATTTGCAGTGAATTGGTATGTGAGGTACATACCAATTCACTGCAAATTACACTTAATACTTTAAATTTGGACATTCGCGCAAAAAATATACTTCTGTAAAGATTGAGTCTTCTAAATCTAATTTTAAAATATGCTATAAATAAAACTTGGTAAATAATCAGATCGCGCTAACCTCGAATGCATAATGGTAGCAACGCCGAAACTGGTGGGTAAACAAGTTACATATAAACCGGGGGGCAACTTTGGCTTACACGATGTGTACGCGATTTTGCAAGGATAATGGAAACACACAAAATAATTCAAAATTCTTAAATAGATACTGAATGGCATATGTTAAGCGGAGATTATTTAGCAGTGTTTTGTTATTCTTTACAAAAAGCAATGTTCAATATATTATATAACCAATAATTTTATCCGATTTATAGTGAGAAGTCAAAGTTGCCCACCGGAGAAGTCGAGAGCTAAAGTAAACAAGTATTTTTTATGGCTATTGCACCGTCATTTTCAACATTCGTTAGAACAGGAAACTTACTGTTAGAAAAGGTAGGAATAACCTACGTTACCTAAAAACTTATATATACAAACCGCGTAAATAGCAGTTGCAAATAAAGTTAAACATTCAATTAGAAAAGATGGAAGATGGACCTTATTAACTTAAGCTACAAACGCTGTATTGAAGTATCATCAACGACATCCTATCTAAGCGTTTGCAGGTATCAGTATTGTCCTGACCATTATAATAAATGCATATTTGAATATTCCATTCGAGTTCAATCTGACATACTATAGACCATAAAAAGGTGCGTTCTCGACGTGTACCCATCCAGTTTAAGCATCACCATTGTTACCACGCGAAACAGTACTTACAAGCAAACACATTAACATCCACATTCTTTATGTAAATGCACAAAAATACTGGAGATACACTAAAACAATATCTATATCTATATATATATAACTACAAATATATATCTGTTAAAAAATATACTTCATTATAGTGTAGTCGCTTAGCACAAAGAATTTTTTACAGAGACCTGTCATTCCATCTCTCTGTCTCTCCGAATATACTTGTCACGTTTGCGCGCAAGTGCAATGAACGCCGTTCTAAGGCCCCATACACCTACAATAATATTGCACAATACATGTGCATAAACAATATTATCGAACGTTTAGGCGCCCTATACACCTACAATAATATTGCACAATATGTCTGCATGCACAATATTATTGCACGTTTAGGGATAGTATTGAAACATTGCACAATGATTGAACAAAAGATTGAGCGAGCTTAATTTTTATTGGGCAATATTTTTTCTTGCACTGTGTAGGCTTAACATTGCGCGATATTTTTCATTTTAGTTCTCGGAGCGATCGCGATCGGTCAGTCACGGTATTATTTTTTTATATCTTTAATCTATTATTTTTATCTATCTATATTTTTCGTGAGTGTAAACTGGCCTTCTTTTCAACCATTATTTAACCTATATGCGTTTTGTTTTCTATTTAACAAAATCACCAGCGCGGCTGCCGTCAAAACTTCGTCGTCAAACATGTTGCTCGCACGAAAATATTGTTCAGACTGGTTTGTCAATTTTATTAAGAGAATTTATTGAACGTCTGGAACCAAAGGGGCTATTCAATATTATTGCACAATTAAAGGATTGTACAATATTATTGTAGGTGTATGGGGCACCTTAGGGATAGTATTGAAATATAGCACAATGATTGAACAAAATATTGAGCGAGCCTAATTTTATTGGGCAATATTTTTTTTCATAGGCTTAACATTGCGCAATATTTTTTATTTTAATTTTCGGAGCAATCGCGATCGGTCAATCACAGTATTATTTTTTCATATCCTTAGTCTATTATTTTTATCTATCTATATTTTTCGTGAGTGTAATTTGGCCTTCCTTTCAACCATTATTTAACCTATATACGTTTTTTTTCTACTCAAGAAAATTACCAGCGCGGCTGCCGTCAAAACTTCGTCGTCAGATATGTTGCTAGTACGAAAATATTGTTCAGACTGGTTTGTCAATTTTATTGAACGTTTGAAATCAAAGGGGTTATTTATTATTATTGCACAATTAAAGGATTGTACTAATGCAGGTGTATGGGGCGCCTAATTGATAACAAACCCAACTTTGATTTAGGGTCTGTTTTTTCATTCTATATTGGTATAAGTCTGAACAACTATTTGAGCTGTCAATATTTTCATATTGATCCCATCAATTACGTATCTGCAGTAGCATTTACCTATGAACCATACGTGTGATATGCACTATAATAATAACAACTACTATTATTATTATTATTGTGTATACATGAATAATAAAATGATACTTATCGTTTACAATCAAATGATATGATCACATATGATTCACACAAAGGCACACTTAATACAAAAAAGTCACCACTAGTTAGTAAGTAAAGGGTTCAATGTACGAAATTGTTCGTGTTCTGCGACCGCACCTAAGGCTGTTGTCCCACCGGCGGCGATGAGCGAAAATCGAGGGGAGCTAGAAACTAGAAACGAATTGGCGATAATCGGGAAACGAATCGCTAACGGCGCGGTCAGTCATGCGAAAACCCCTACGCGCGATTCTACTGACAATCCAAATAGTTGGAACTCACTGTACTGTTTACTAAAATAATTAAAACTTTGCATCCGTATTCGTAACTTTTTTCCCTTATTATCATCCGTTTTTTGTTCGCTACTGCCACTACGCAAACGCTATCGTAAAACACAATATCAACGTATTCTGAACTAGACAACAGTGAAAGTTCAAATAATGGTTCGATATCTAGTGCAACTATTCGTGTACGTTCAAAGACGCACTGTGACACACAAAAATGACCACTTATTGGTATGTTGGCGTCAGTTTCGATATTATCTTCGATAGCTCTTGTCGCTCAGCGACAAACTAGAGCAGAGTGACAGTCGGATATGTACTAATTATATATGTATTGTATTTATTTCCACCTATATCGCTATATATTGTACGCCGATGAGTTGCCGCTTCCTCGCCGGCGGTTGGACAATTGCCTTATTTACCACTCCAATGTTCTAACGATTCATCAATGAGATTAAATATAGAGATAAAATCATAACATATCAATGTTATATTGACTTCAAATATATCGTACAATAGTACGTATAAAATAATCACGGAAAATAATACACATAAAACAAATAAAACTATCCGATATCAATTCCTCAGTAAATCGGTAACTTATATCTAAGACTTGTCTCCTTTACTTGAACAGTGTGTGGCTGACTGTTTACACGTGTTCAACCTGAGACTTCACGAGCCGACTCAATATGCGGAAATGAGTCGTGGGACTCACTCGCCGGACCCCAAGCCACCCACTGCCACCTCAAAAAGGACACAGTCTTAAACCACGTCAGTGAATTTTAGAGCTAAATAAAGCACATGTCGGGTCATCAAATCGAAATCAATCAACCAATACGATATTATTAAATTACGACATAAATCATAAATATTGCTTCACTCATTTGAACACGCAGCTGCTTCTCTAACCCCTTTGTCTGCGAAATGTTGACTTATCGATGGCCACCGTTGTTTCATGCTTGCTAATGCTCATTTTATATGCGGAGTCTGCATGCCAAATTGGTGTTACAAATATAATAAGAAAATATTTTACTAATATATTCAATATTTTAAGGAAAACGTTGTTTTATGTAACTATATAGACGTGAACTTCATTTCAGGAAACTTCAACAATCGGACACGTGACACGAATCAGAGTAAATTGGAACATTCCCCTTAGAAATTTGAATATATTGCACAACTTAGTACTGGTAATTAGTCAAATCATATACGCCACCGGCCCACTGGAAATTTCACAAAATAATACTACTTTACTTTTTGGTGCTGCTAAATAAGGTATACAATTGTAAAAAAAAATACGAAAGAATACTTATAGAGGTAGTTTCGAATAATTGAATGTAACCTGCCATTCGGTCGCGTCCTTTTGTTAGCCCGAAGCGCCTGCACCTGATTTAAAAAATTTACCCTGCCGTACGCAAAATGTCAATAGCTATGTTACTATCAACATACCTGATTAAGATTTTCCAAAAAAAATGTCCGACTAAACTGTTTCTATAACAATTTGTGTTGGATTGAATTAGGCCGTAACCGACGCGTTTTTTGCAAAAACTGTCTGAATTCACAAGCATTAAAAATATAATATATCCAAAGACTGCTTCATAATATATGTGTCCTCGTGACTGGAATAGTATGTCTATGAATTGACTAAGCATTTCACATGACTGACATTTTCATTCTATACATACAAAATTTATAAGAAATATGTTATACGCAAATACATGGTACATGGAACATATAGTTCATATAACACACAGGCAAATTCACGACGCAGAATAAAATTTTTCATTTAATCTAGTTGCAGGTACCACGAGCGATGATCGACACTAAACTATTCTACAGACGCTGTACGAGCCATTACATTACAACATAGATATATACGCTATCACATTTCTCAGTATCCTATAGTTGTGCATAATTTGAAGCAGGCAATGTATCTTACAATGCTATTGAGATCTAAAGTACGTAATGATTATGGCATATTTGACGGTATCGATACGGTAGGTCGTGCCAGCTCTTCGGGCCTCGTGCAAGTTGCGCGTACATTGCAATTATTTGACGACTGCCTCGTAGATATGGACACCCTTAAATTTGATGCTTGTTCCAGCGGTTGTAGTGGTAACACGCAAACTGGTAATATCCATGCAAACTTGCATTAGACCACTCATTAAAGTTGCCACACGACTCAACGAAACCAACTGTTAACTCTTATTAAAACATAACGTGGCCGTGTGACCGACCTTTAATGCCTCAAAATCGCGAGTTAATAATATTCTTTTTTAATACTCTTAACTTCAACCTCTGTAAATAAGATATTAACAATTATCATCTTTATAAAATAACAATATACTTTCTAAATACGTCCACTGCTCTCTCACAGCGGTGTGACGTCGTCAGTAGTGCATACTAGCACAAAATTACTTGCAAGTATGCTACGGTTAACTAGTCTACCATCTCATAGAGATTGCTGTATGAAAAACATTATCGACTCGCGCATCGAAATGTGAGCTGGCACAGTGTATACTTATTTACATGGTAAATCATAACTTGACCGACCCTAGCCCTTAACGGTATCAGTTCGAATATACTCGACTAAAATACCGAATAAAATGTAAACCTACATCTTAGGGATGTGACACATCAAAAATTGTAAGCTATAATGATATTCTCTCATCATACATTCAACATATATTTAACATAGATATATACGTATATATATACCGTTAATGTTTAATAAATCCTCGTGAACACGGTCAACTTGCAAAAGTATTTAAGCCAAATCATGTTTCCGTAATAATTATCTATAGAATTAGCTATTAAAAATAGTTCACGCTAAGCGCAAGACTCGCCCGCGAGTTTACAATTGACAGTAGAGCTCAACTCCGCTGTCGTCTGTTAACAATCTCCTACTACACTACACTTTGCAAACTTAATGGGACCGTGCACTTACATAAATGTGCCCATTACATAGAGTAACCCACACAAACAAAAGCCTTATGTGCTCCCATTTGTAGTTCAAATTACCCGCCTTCCAGATGCAGTTACTAGTGCTACTTATTGCAGCGGCGGACTTTCCCTACAGCTTGATAGGCGGACTTGGCTATCAGTGCCAGAGAACCGTGAAAAGAAATAACAACCGTAGTTGAACTGAGGACGCGGTAGGTAGCAAGTCTTAAGCCGGCTAAAACTAAAAGTCTCCGACTAATCGATACAATATTCCCGTAGCGCTTAGTCAACACACTGAAACGACACATAGCAAGCGGTTTCAATAAGTAACAGTTTGTATATAAAATAGTTCAACATATAAAAAGTGTGTAGAACAATCGATGATATGGCCTGTACTAATGACAAGTGACGTCACCGCACATGCAGGCCCGTAAACGTAAGTACGTCAAACCTCTCATCTTATTGCACACAAAACATTTGGAGACGACGACTTGGCTTCAACAATCGAAAATTATTCGCGTAGCGTATATAGTCAACACATCACTGAGACATGTTATCATTGCAAGCGATTTTAATTAGTAACGGATTGTATATAAAATAGTTCAACGTGAAAGTGTAGAACAATCGATGATATGGCCTGTGCTAATGACAAGTGACGTCACCGCACAGGCAGGCCCGTAAACAAAGTACGTCGAACCTCTCATCTTATTGCACACAAAACAATTGGACACGACGATTTGGCTTCAACAATCGAAAATTCACCGTGTATCTAACAATACGTGTAAATAATATGAAGTGAATCGCCCTAACGAAACACACACTGGCCACCATACACTTCACATCCCCAAGCAGGAGTCCTGGTATTTACAGCAAGTGCATGTATGCGTCATACCTCTGCACAGCACGCGGCGAGACCGGAGGTTCGGTTAACCACTCGTGTCACAAAGACGGTGATTCCTCCGCGCCGCAGGCCGCGTTCTATTGTAACGTATTAAAATTTACCCCTAGAATATTGAGAGGCGAGTTGTGTGGTACGCCTTGGAGAGGAAAATCAAGCGGCCGCGAGTCAATGAAGCTCACCGGCACCGGGTGAGGCGGGCACAGCAACGCCATCTGTTGGTCGGGCTGCTGCATTTCTTCTTTGTGCTCAGGCGGCGGCGTGGTGTGCTCTCGCTTGATTCTGCTCTTTATGCTAGGCCGATTGTTGGGGTACCCCTTCTTTTTGTATTCGAGCCAGAGCGTCCGGTTGTTGACCCCAAACATTCTAGCGGCTTTGCAGAAGCCGATGCCGCCGAAGCGAACCGCTTCGAGAGCGCGTTGGAAGTTCTCTTCTGACTGCGGGTTTGTGGTGCGTCGGCGCTTCGGTTGCACTTGCTGGGTTTGATCTTGGGGCGTCTGCGCTTCGGGTACACAGCTAGGGCCCGGCGATGGGCCGGTGACGCCTAGCGCTTGACTATAATCCCCCAGGTCTTGGTCCACGTGGGGATTCATCACGTTGTTCATGTACATCCCCGGGTCGGGCTGCAGTCCGCCGCCGATGCAAGCGTTCGAGTACCGAGGGTAAGTGTGCTCCATCATACTCCACTGAGCTCCTGGGAAGAGAGATAAATGATTTTTACATTACATCACACAGTTTGCTAGCTCTTGTTAATATAGTCATTGATCTCCCTTCCCTGGAAATTAAATATGTATCCCGTATACATACGACAATACATACATTTATCTAAATATATATATATATATATATATATATATATATATATATATATACAGTGTAATTTTTAGCATCTAAATTCACAATATTTTAGTTTGTGAATAATGCGATGGCATGTGGGTCTGCTACCCACAACTATGGTTATAACGTAGATTTAGAAAAGCCATGTAAATTTACAGCTGGGTTTCTTTAGGCGACCAGAATGTTTGAAAAATTACAATAGGACTAGTATTCGGTAGGAATCAAGCAACCACTGCTTATGAAAACTCCTAAGTACGCCTAACTGCGCTGCAGAGAGCAAGTTGTCATCGCCCGCTCTTTACAAAACTGCTTGCGCCACGCGACGAGGGTTCCCGTGAGTGACCAAGCGATAAGAAATTGCTTTGCTTGACCACTAAATCTTTAAAAAACGTGTAGTGCGAATTCCATTCACAATCTTACATCGTGCAAACCGATCAATCAAAATTCGCAAAGCAGCACCAGGTGTGGTTCAGAGACAAGACCAAAGTAAAGTTTTTAGTAATGAAGGTGAATGACTTAGGCAATCATACATCTATGAAAGTGACAGATAAGGGATTTAAAGCAACATTTTTGTATGTTCAAAGACTGTCCAAAGTGAAGGATTTAAGTGATGATCGCCTCATTAAATTTGGCGAATTAAAGTTGAACGATTTTCGGCGGCGTGCATCCATGAAAATGACAGATTTGGGGCCCAAAGGTGCGGAGCGAAGTTTTTTGTTGTACAAAGAACAAAAACAGAAAATAATATTCCGCCATTCCTCGTGCACCTCTTTAGATTATAAAAACAATTTTTTCTGTGTCTAGACTCAGACTATTGGTACTGCGGGTTGAAAGAATAGCCCAGCAGTGTGGCAATTCTCCGCATGGTCCTTCGCGCGGTTTAGTAGTGGCTGTGTGGTTAGCTGTAGAGGTGGGGCAATATGGCGTCTGCCCATTATTACCCACATGGCCGGATGCCTCACCTCGCGCACTTCGAGTAGGTCCAGTAGTGTCCATGGACGTTTGCGAATATATTTGACAAAAGAGTACCATTTCTACATTTTTAATATGTTTACATAAAAAATTGGTAATTAAATTATTCACATGTCCACCCCCAACCCCAATATCCTAATACATCTCTATTCCATTTACATTTGAAATAAGCGGGTGGCCTCAATTTTGCTTTGACTGGTATACAATATCTTTTTATTTTAAAAACACATAATGTCACATTTGTAGTTGTTTATAGCGTGCACACAAATGGTAAATCGTGAAATATGCTGAATGACTTTTTTTTAGCGTCTGGAAAATATTAAGCGTGATTGGTAAACGAAATTGAAGCCGTTGGACATAACAAAGTGTTTAATATACATAGTATTGATTCGAAGAAAAGTTTGAGCATTTCTGCATTAGGAAGACATTGAAAAATTAAAGCAATAAATATTGAAACTTATAAAATTATAACTTAATGTATTGGAACTATAAGTAACGTAACGCATGGGCCATTGACGTGTTCGCACATTTCTATAAGTGACGGGGGCAGCGTCTGAATCCACACAAAGATATAATCCGACCAGATCAATGAATAACCAGCGTTTGTCGTTTAAATATAAGTTGTCATGTGAAATAGTTACATTGTTCACCTATAGAGGTGCTGATGTAGATTTGCTTTCATGATGCATTTTGGGGACGAGCCACGGTTCCCAGCTTAGGGGTTTCTCTCCAAGTGAGTTGGAAGTTATTTGGTTTGAAATTTTTAGGGGTATTATTAGGTATAGATTCTTTGACACTACTATTTTTCAAATGATAATATTAATATTTATTTCTTGACCTAGCGACTTATAACGACATCTCGTAAGTAATTCACAATGATGATAATGGTCCGATTCACATTAAATCGAAACGGTGAATTTTCCATCCTACTAAATTACAATGCTAAATTTATGTCAGCATGTATAATATCAAAAATCTGAATTTTTTGATATAAACGAAATATTTTATGTATTAGATAACTTATAAATAAAAGACTTTTTAAAACATATTACAGCATATTATTTCTAAATCATTATTAATATTATATAATGTATCCGCGCCCGCACGACAGTTTTCAACACTTATTTTTTTCAGACAACAATAATTTTCGCTGCTCTATTGTTAAAAAGCTAGCTGCAATGTTTCAGAAACGTAAAAGGTGTTTTTAAACGGTCGCGGAAAAAAAATGTAATTGATATGTAATGTTGAGGTGAACATCCTTCACATACCACCTCTGTACAATACATCTCAACCTCAGTTTAACATCGAAATCACAAATCGGAAAAGAACATTTACATAGTCCGATTTGTGATGTCAAGGTCGCGCTATATGTACATAAATTATGAAATAGTGTTTTCTGTGGTTATTCTTATAAAATAAAAACTGTTTAAGCATTTCATTTATCTATTGACCAACATAACTCAGTGAAACAAGAACCAGTAACTTTTAAACGTATATTTTTTTGGTTATACCACACCACATACCAATAAATGAAAATGGCAACGTAGTTTACTTTTACCAAAAGAAAATTAATGGACTGTTATTGCATTTTAAAATGTGACTTCATATCATATGCGTACAAAGAGATTTTAAATCTTAAAAGGTAGAGTCATGACAAGCATGCTACTCGTATTGCTCCCATTGAAAAGTTTTGTATAGAAATGCACAAAACCGTTAGACATGGTGGCAGACTGAAAACGTTTAAAACGTTTCAAACTCCACTTAAAAAGACATAAAGATTGTTTGTTTTTTACATTTAGATCCGACTAATATTCCCATTTATTTTAAGTTTTAAGCAAACAGGCTACACTGCAATAAAGCATTTTTTTATTAAAAAAATGAATTAAATAAAACATTAGAGAACAAGAATTAAATATTAGTAGGTATGTATGACGGTAATCTGTAAGTGGTACACTTACACATTACCTAATATACTAATATATACTAAATAAATTAATAAATACAAGTATGAAGGTAAGATCGTGGTTGAGAAGAAAATATTTTACCTGTTTTTTATTTTTTGTTTAGTGTTGAATAAAAGGCATTAAATAACACTGGTCAACACTGATTTTGCCACTTGATTTTGTACGATGAGTATTACACTCATAACTACACTCATAACTACTATAATACTACGGCGGTAAATTAACAGAAACGCTCACAAGTAAATCGTCATAAAAGTATTTGTAGTTGTATTTGAATATTTTTTGTGATATATTTATCCTGTGAACATGTCGAGGAAGTGTTATAATGACCTTAACTCTTTTTGTTATGTCTGCGGAGAACTTAGATTCAGAAAACAACGACGAAATTTTACGAATCTTGTGCTGGAATGTTATCACCAATGTTTTGGTTTTTCTGTCGCCCAACAAGACAAATTCTGGGCCCCTCATGTCTGTTGCATAACGTGTGTGAAAAATTTAACCGACTGGAAGAAAGGTGCACGAGCTATGCCGTTTGCTGTATGCCATGATATGGACTGAACAGCAAGATCACGTTTCGGATTTCCATTTTTGTCTTACTGACATAAAGGGTATAAATTACAAGAAAAAGAAACACAGTTATCTACCCTAACGTATCTTCTGCTATAAGTCATTTCACCAGTCTCTCATTGTAAAAAAATCCCAGAACTAATACCATGATGCAAAAATAAAAGAGGGTATTTTTGTTGGCCCTCAAATAAGGAAGTTAATAAAAGATTCAAAATTTGAAGAAAAATTAAGCGGTTTAGAAAAATGTGCATGGAACGCATTTAAAAATGTTGTTGCAACTTTTTGGGCAACCACAAGAGTGACAGCTACAGAGAGTTGGTTAGCGAGCTGTTATTGTCATATCAAGCATTGGGTTGCAACATGTCACTCAAGAACCATTTTTTAGACTCGCACCTGGTTTTTTTCCTGACAATTTAGGGGCTGTCAGTGACGAGCACGGCGAGAGGTTCCACCAGGACATTTCTAGTATGGAAATGCAGTACCAGGGCAAATGGAGCCCCAATACGTTAGCGAATTACTGCTGGACAATTAAAAGGGACCAACCAGAAGCTAAACATTCAAGAAATAATTTAGTAATTTATAAATTACTTAAATTATTGAGTAATTTATAAAAAAATAAACGTTTGATTTACGAGATCTGTATTTTTTCTTAATATTTTAAATTACTCAATAGAATAAAATCCTCGGCTAGCAAATTTTTTTTAACTGTTTTTTTTCTTACAATCACCAATTAAAGTAAAAAATATCAAAAAAGTCCGTGTGGCACGAAAATGTTTAAATTTTTTTGACCAGTGTAATCAGTTGTGGACGAGTAAATGTTAGAAAATATAGTTAGTATCTACAAAGATAAATAGTAGCGTCAGCACTGTTGTCAATTTACTATTTACGTACGCGCACTTGTTTTTTTCAAACAATGTATTTTGAACACTTGCATGTTACCAAATTCTCACAGCCAAATACTACGAACTAATACGATATCTCACATAATACGATTCCGTACTATTTTCCAGACGGTAAAAAAAAATCAAAAAGCTAGCTGTTGGGAATATTAATTTTGTTTAGTTTGCTTTGTAAACAGTTTCTGATAGATAATTATAGACACAAATAACATTTATCTTCATAGCATATTTTTTCGTATCATTTTAATGTATAATATTATATTTTAATTGAACCAAAGATTGATAATTGTAATAAAAAAAATTGTTAACAACGGTAATTAGACAACACCGTTGCAACCAGAAGCAGTTAAGGTTAAAACTTAAAACCATAGTGAAGTAGAGTAGAAATATGGTCGGGGCATATTCAAACGAATAGCCAAAACTCAAATATGATTTTGCCTTAAAAAATAATAAATTTCAATATAATGTATACTTACATAATCTAACGCCTATCTTCACATCGAAGTTTAAGCTGAGACTACGCCATTTCCATCGTTCCTGCCATACTTGCGTTAGACACTTATTACTCAGGCGCCCGTTGATCTTGAACGCACATACCATTATCGAATGTCTTCAATATGGTCCGTATATCACCTCCGAGGTAATATCTTTACCGGCCGCTCCACTGGCCACAGACTCATAAATTCAACCGTGTTACATGCATGCCCAAAGCACCTTAACACTCCACTTTAAATGTTAGTAGTACAATTATTCACAATAAATGTTAATATCTATATAAACATAACACGTATAGCGCCATAGACTAATTTACAATCGACCGTATCACTTAAGAAATAAAGCCCCGTTTCGCACACGAAGTTTACATACTGTGGTACATCATATCAATTATAATTATGTGTATGTATGCATGACCTTAATTATTTATTGATTTCATGTCCTCCCTGGCACATTGAAACAAGTATAAAAATCTATGTCATCGTCATTAATGTTGTTGCCGCTTTGTTTTCAACCGGGCAGATAATAAGCGTCGTGTGTGACGCCAAAGAGCACGTCGCCCTGCCATCTCCATACAAGACTGTTTCCGTAAGGAACACGTATATATTCGTATGAAACAGTTGCAATATGCATCACAATTATTGTTTCACTATTTCAGCGTACTATTTACGTAGATTAGTAGATAAATTAGTTAAATGGGTTACAACTAGGTTATGCAGGTGCACTGCGGTAAATGCTATAATCCCTGAAAAAGTTTCGTATAGATAGCACTTACCTTGCGGCATGCCAGCGGAGTTCGCGTCCATCGAAAGCGTCTCCACGTTCATGTTGTGTTGTTCTTGTGTTTGCTGTGAAAGATTACGTACGTTTTATAAACTAATATTACAGGGCATTATCGCCAATCAAGAAAAGCTTAAAACTTTCTAAAGTATCAAACCTTCGATGAGACTTCCATCTCGGGAATAATAGGTTAAAGGTCAATCACTTATTCAAACTTAAGGTTAAATAATATTTAGGAGTCGAACAAAGAAAACCAGTAGGGTTACTTTTGTAAATTACAAAAGTTCCGTACACTTCCGGGCCGGCAAAAGTAAACATCAGGCCAAAACTCAAGAACGACGTTGTGGTCACAATGTATCAGTCCAGCACAATTCGCATAAACACGGATTTAAATAAATATTAAATCATGAAATGTTTAAATAAAACAATTCCACAATTTAATATGTTCGTTCGAAAACACACCGGAGGTTAACAACCTCAAACGCAACAAGTCTCGCGCAAAGTATACGGAGAGTTCGGAAAAAAACAGGATCAATTGATCCGTGGTGGTGGTTCATGGCAACGGGTATACTAAATATAAATATATTTTATAGAAGAAACACTTCTTTGGCTAAATGCTAAAGCAAAACGCGTTTTCGTATATCCTCGAAAATTATGCACAAAAATGTCTACGAAGACAGAAGAAAAGAAGTCAGTTTTTAATTTATAGTTTCTTTTTTCTGCGAAACTGTTGAATTCCGACCTGATCGTTTTGCGCAACTGCATCATCTGGTCGTACCGGAACCGAGGCGGTGTATCCACCGAAAAAGCATAGCTTAAATACCGGGGATAGGCTGCAGCATTCAGATTGAGAAGTTACGCTCTGCGCTTGCTTTCCATGACTTTAAATGGCTTTAATTGACTTTAAATAACTGACATAATTGTCAGTTATTTAAGGATTAAGAGTCAGTACTTCCATGATAATCTATAGCTGCAAGCCGCTGTTTAGTCGCGTGGAACGTTCTAGTAATAACAATTGTTATCCTAATTCTTTTTCCATAGGAGACGTTCGTGTTCCAGGACTAAATATAGCCTTGTTATAATACACAGATGAATCAACCTCTATGCCAAATATCAATTAGACCTTTTGGCGTGATTGAGTAACAAATATTAATTCGTTCATATATCGACCATTATGTGGATGCTAAATCAAAAATATGCTTGCCTTTCCATTTATTCTTTGCCTGTATCTTTCATTCGATCCAGGTTTTCCGGTGTCTCAATGTCTTGTCACCCTCAAAACTTCGTAAGATGATATGACTCCTGTTCTGAATAGCCTCTGTACCATACTTCTCGGTGCGTGCTAACCAATTCTATTGTCCAACGACATTTCTTCCTAACACTCCCCACCAAAGTTATCTTTGCTTTGTTATGCATGAAGGTTGAATTTAGTGCTGGTTGGCTCGTAGTTATCTTTTTTTAATAGAACAATAAGGAATTTTGCGGGAATGTGTCGGAATACATTCGCTGGAATAATAAGATCCATTGGTAGTATGTAAAGGAGAACAGCTAAAAAAGTCTGCATAGCCTTTATATATATTTATATTTCAATAAATTACAACATTACAAGTCGGATTGATTTTCCTAAAAACGATAGCGTGCAAATTATGGTTGTTTTTCTTAACATTCTTGCAGTCTGACCCTTGCATTCACTATCACACGACGGCAAAGCGCGCTACACAGTGTTATCTTCTGGAATAATTACTTGCATTGCACGACGAATGTTGTATTGCAAATTCTCCATTATCCGGAGATTATTATTATAAACCTTTCATTTAAAGTATCGCATAGAATGATTTCAGCCATGTAATGTCTTATATTTGCGATTCCTCTGTTGTCTGATCATCGTAACACATAGTCCTTCAACTACTTATCTCGTAGTCAGGTCATTGTATGTGATATCAAGTATTCTTTGTTTGAGTGGATTTCAAACAGTTTAATTTTGAACTTTGGACACATGTTCTGGCGTTGTTGCTGACGCTGATGGTTTTTGGTGTACTGCTGATCGATGTCGCTTCTCGTTTGATTTTTGGTACCCAAATACCGCAAATTGTCTATTTGCGTTTTCGGCTCGTCATTTAGTCGTCCAATATCAAAATGCTTGCAAAAAGCACGACGCGCGCGATCCAACCACATTTTAAATAATGTCAGTAACAATAATAATAATAATCATTTTATTTCCTCCTCACAAATGTTACGAAGATAAGTATCATTTGTGAAAGACTGGTGTCCGAAAAACATGCTTGTTTTAGATATCACCAGGCTCCCTAGAGTTATGAATTACACAATCCTTTGATAGACACTGATATATAATTCAACGTCTTGTTGGACCAAGTAAATTCAAAAGTTAGTTCGATGTATGTGCGTGATACGTGTGAGGATGTATGCATGAAGGTGTACGTGCATATGTGAGTACACACACTAACACATAGCACAAGGCATGTATGTGAGTGTAAATGCCATTTCTGGTGACTACGCAAATCTTGCGCTTCAAACGCAACCCTTTATGTATTTAGATAATTGGTATTCCACATGAAAAATAAACACCATTATTAGCGTTAATAGCAGTTATTTCAGAATAATGGTAAATTTGAAAAATATAAGGATACTTAAAGCACTTGTGTTGCGGACAATATGTGCGCTTAAAGCTCTCGGAGTCCGTCAATGTGTGAGTGGTGTGAATTTATTAATTTATTTGTTATTAATAATCATTTATAAGATTCGCTTAAAGCGTTTGTGTTGCGGACAGCACAAGAGCTTTAAACGACATATTTCGAAATCAGTCAATGTATGAGTGGGATGAATTTATTTATTCATACATAATAATCATCTATACGTGCATGCACTTTCACGTTTACAAAATTTGTAGCAAAATAAAAAAAAAAACATTCTCTATGATCATCCAGCATCTTTTTTAATGCGTATATTTAATCACAAACACTCAAATATGACATCACTAAGCCAACTTTTACTCCGAGTCTATGCTAACGTCTTAAACTCATCAACATATTTAACAATTTGACAATAATATTGTAAACATTATTTAATTACATCTATATATTATTTTGATGATCATAATTAATTCCATTTCATTAGCACTGGAAATCTGATAAACTCGCAGTCGACTCTCATGGTGTACATTACAGAAGGGGGGGGAGTGTGAGAGTAATGAGAATTAGATAGTACATCAGTGATCTATATATGTATGTACCAATGTGGACTACAATTTGCACGCGTCTATGCACTGAGACATGTCTGATAAGACCACATATCAAAACATGATATCAGACATATCCAGAGAAAATGCTAAAGGCTTTCATACGGACGAAAATAGAGACATATTTCGGTAAAATCTACATTTTTATTTAAAAATATTTTATAGAAATCGAGAGTGATCGATCTGCATTTTTGTTAGTTCTAATCGGAATGTCTGATGACTGCAGTAGATTCTGTATAGCTTTTCAATGATGGAGTTGATACGCCGCCTACTTGCATATTCCTTATACGCCGCCGCCTTATACCCTGTTTAAAGTCGCTTACCTGCTGCTGATTGTCCAGTGTTCTCTCGTCCTGATACTCTCTACCACGCCGCGGCACGCTGCTAAGGGTGATGGGCTCCGCCCGCACCAAGTCCACCGATTGTCCAGATTCGTCTTGCCTGTTATCATCGCTGACCATGTTGAGTGAGGTAGATCCTGTCGAGCTTTTCCTGCGCCTATAAAACGTTCGCCCTTATAATTGATAATAATAATAATGTTACATTTATTTTATTTATCATCAGCCATAGGACGTCCACTGTTGGCAATAGGTCTCCCCAGGTGATCTTCAATAGAACCGGTTGTACGCGGCCTGTGTCCAACACGAGCCTGCGGTTTAAGTCAGATCGTCTCTCCATCTTGTGAGTGGACGCCCTACGCTGCGCTTGCCAGTACGTGGTCTCCATTCCACAACCTTACGACTCCATCGGTTCGGCCATCGGCCATCGGTTCTGCGTACAAAGTGCCCTGCTCTAAAATATATTCACAATGTAAAAGTGTAGGAGATTCAGAAGGTTATTTAGGTATTTTTTAAATGTTTTTATAGTTTGCAACAATTACGGTACAATACAAAATAAAATTATTATCAAAAATCTAATCTACAACTAATATTTAATCTTCTTTTTTTAAGAACCGGCAACTTTATAGTCGTTATTTTTACAAATACGAACACTTAAATGCAATAACGAGCGGGCACGAACCTAAGCGCTGAACAAAAAATGTAAAAGTTAAATGAACCGCATTTTATAGCCGTCCAGAGTTAGTTTTCTTAAGAGTACAGACCGCGTAAATATTAGAACATTTTACTCCAGTCTCTTGACGAATAGATCAAACACCAGTGGGGTCTTTCAGTACATTATAGACTAGTATTAAAACACCTCTTTAGTTCGTATTGAATAGGGAAAATGATCATGCTTTATTACACTCGGAACACACTAGATAATCATAAGTACTCACATGTGGCACGCGGGAATCGGCAGAGAACAAGGGAAAGAAATACATGCATGTTAGATTAGACCTTACAAAATGTATACAAGGTTGAAATTTTAAAAACACACAGAGAGACGACAATAGGTAAGCACGTCTTACCTTGAAAATAATATATACTGCATACTGCTCAAAATCTATTAAGTAGATTGTACACATTTCATCAAATGAGTTATTTATATAAAATCAATTGTCTGCAATTCTTTGCCGACACTCGAAACAAGCAAAAATATATCGTATATCATGACAATAAAGTTCTATAAATGTCCCGGCTTGTGTGAAAATGGATCCATACATCCGGGTTAAGTACAATATATATACGAACCTTATGTCCGACCACTCAGACGTCATTACCAAAGCCACCAGAGGAAAGTATTACATGTGTATCATTATCTGTACGAAGACACACTGGGAAAGTTAAATACTAAATGATGAATTCATACACGGAAGGTGCCACTTCATGCCATGTAATACATTGACAAGTTAAACTACGATTTGATATGTATCCAAATTACGGTCATATTTTTTTTTTTAAGATGAAAAAGGTCACATTTGTTTCTTATATCAATAACTTGTCATTGTTATTGAACATGAATCATTCCTGCTCCAGGAAAAGGTGGGTTTAGGCGCTAACATTTGTGACATATCACAACACATCTTCAATGTCACAAAGTTGACAATGCGCTAGTGATATCCTTGTGATAATACGAGCATGTATAGGCTGTGGTCATGCTTACTATCACGCGGACCGAGTAATGTAAGTTGAATTAGTAACATATCAAAAACAAAAAGGCGAAATATAGGGACTCTATATTTCTTACAAATACGTTTGAGACAAATTTTTTTACTTTCGTATTAGGGTGTCCCAGAAGTAGAAGAAGCAGCAATATTAAAAATAGTACACGGTTGATTATGTAAAACTATTATTATAATGTTTCAAATATATATAAAGGTATTAATTCTTGCGTACTATCATCATCTTGTAATGAATTATTCAGGAATTATATACGAGTATTGGGCGTGAGGTACCGGCAGGGTTGACTAGTACCTCCCACTGCACCAGGTGCCGTAAGAGTAAACTGAGGTCCAGAACCGACAGATGGCGGTAAAAAATCCATCTGAAACAGTGCAGCTCAAATGCACAGGGCAGGGATGGGCAACAGCATCCTCGTCGCGGAAAAAATATACTTCAATTTATTGTACACCAAAACATTTACTAAAATTCGTTGATTTTAAGATTATCGCCATTGGACTATCAATATTACAATTATCTTTAGAAATATTTCTTAAATACCAGAAACTTTTATCAAGATTTTTTTGTTATCTATATAGAAGACAGTTGTCCCAAGATCGTAGCAAGTTGAAATCTATAGTCTCTGCCTATCCCGATGGGACACAGGCGTAGAGTGTGTAGGTTTGTTATTTCTTGTGTTACATTAAGGGCTCCCAAGCTACTATAATAAATAACTCAACCTTTTCAGGTTTTCAGGTAAGTTGCGAAGAGAGGTACTTACACAAATCTTTTACGCTTGTTCGACGGTGAAGAAGAGGGCGAAGCTGATTGTCGTTGAGATTCGACTGAGTCCCCTGGGGACTGGAAGTCGGCTGTGGTGCTTTGCGAACGAGTTAGCGACGTGGAGTCTGGCATCTCAGTCAGACCTTTGATTTTGAGGAGCTTCGCTGTGTCTAGCACCTGTCATTTAAACAGTACAAACGTGCAAAACTTTACATTTGTTTTCTTAACCACGTGCATAATAACATCTTTTTCTTATAAATACACTTACAAGAGGTAGAACTTACACAAAGGTCGTCTTTATTAGCACCTCTTTCTACCGTCAAAAAGTAGTGTTTACCATTATTGTGTTACGGTTTGTAGGGTGAGAGAGGCCGTAAAAATACTGGGTAATGTGACATAATATCATAAGTCAGAGGACTGGTATTGCACTGGAGATATCCTTATGATAATAAAAGCGACTACAGACTGCGGTTACGCTTAAAATCACGCGGACCGTATAGTTGTACGTCGACTTAAGTTTAATAAAAAAAAAGTTAACCTTACACATGTCCTGTCTTCACTATTTATATTAATTTGTAATTGCTATTAAAGATATAAATAATTTCATATGACTATTCCGAACGATGCATCTGTTTTAAGCAATACAGCTGACATTATGTTTATTAATAATACTATGTACTATATGTAGAGTAGAATAGTACCTCCCCCTGTAAGAGTGTCGTAAGAGGCGACTAAGGTACCAGAACCGACAGATGGCGGTATATCCATGCAAAATTCAGCTCAATAGTACGGGGCGGGGATGGGCACCAGCTTTTGCCACGGGGAATATATTAGGCAGTACGTTGTTTGTATTTGTTAGAATTGTTACTGAAAAACCCTATTCGCGCGGTCACCAAATAACTCAATTTAACGGTAAGCTTACCATAATAGAATAGTTAGTTCGGGTTCGCGCTTACCACTTGCAAAAGCCCCATGAGGCTTGAAAGTCCAAGGCTAATAGAAATCATGACAGTAAAGTTAACAAAAAAACAATATTATTAAACAGTAAGTTAACCAACTCTTAAAATCTAAATAACCGATACCTCATTTGATTGAACAGTCTCATTAAAGGTTTGTACATATATACCAGACTATTACTATTATAATGTAACCAAGGAAACCGTATCATAGACCTTTTAATAAGATCCTAACAATCTGCTTAATCAAAAACCGAGGATATTCGGTACTTGCCTTAGCATTGTTAAAAAATACGATATTAGGAAGTTTTGATGTGTAAATTAACTACATATAAATAAAACATTTAAACAAATTTACATACGAATAAATCTTAAATATTCATATTTATAATTGAAATTTAATGTCTCGTCTGGTCCGGTAGACTAGTTTAATGTAGGCCATTCAATGACCTAAATGACACTTATTCCCTATCAGGCCATCTGAGTCATCGGTCATTAGAGGTGCAGCATTATTTATTTGAATCGTCAAATATACTATAACACAAATAAACCTATTCACACAACATCTCATCTCATCATCTCATACCTGACACCGAGATAAGACGCAATCGAATGCGCCATCAGGCCAGTTACATGGGATTAAACCCTTTAACTGTCAAACTTAAGCCTAACTTAACGAGCCAGTGGTGTGTCCACTTACCCATCAGTACAACTCCACTACCTTCTATCAGCTAGTTATCTAGCTGATTAGTTCAGCATATGCCTACCCAAATAATCATACCTTCCTTGCTTTTTTGCTTCAACCCTAGGGTTTAATATAGCCAAATCAAATCAAAATCGTTTAAACCATTAAATAAACAGACAAACTTTCGTGTGTATACTATAAGTATTGCTGAAGTATTTGAAAATTACAAAAAACCTAATTTAATAAATAAATAAATTGAATTTTGACTTTGTATTAACTCAAAAATTCTTCACCAATTCCTTATTTAGGTCGAGATGTAATCTTGTGTAAACCACATAGATCTTAATGGCTAACCTAACGCCACAAAGCGGCGTGTGTCAAAATGGGGATAAAGGTGTCAATTAGAATCACCAGCTCCCCCAGCGTGCGGCAAATACCTGTGGTAACTGCTCTTCGGTCACATTAACCTCGCCGTAGTACATGAAGTCCACCATGGTGCGAAGGTCCGCGAACGACACATCCTTCAGTATCACGATGGGGTGCCGTGACGGGTTGTCCACGAACAGAGCCTGAAAATATTAACATTACTTTATCACCCTCTTAACTTTTACCAACTGATATGAAAAAGAATGTAAACAACCACCGAGAATTTCAATACAAGTTAGAGAAGAATGCAAGATATAAAGAGTGACGTCATTGTATGAACTCTATGTGAGAGCAAGTGAGATGGCCAGATCTCATAGAGGTGCAACATAAAAAGGAAGATAGTAAGACGATGTTTGTTTTCTTATACAGCCAAACTGGATATAACGACATTGAAGGGACTACATACTTTGGGACGATAGTGCGATATGTCCGATAGCCGTTATAAGTAATATATACGACTATCTATATTAATTGTCACCATGTATATGTTTAGGCTTTGTATAGGTTAATATGAACATCGTGTCAGATAAAATGACAACAAAAACAAATATATTATGTAAAAACATTGAATTACCGTACACTTCTTAGATTAGAATTAATTTTTAAAGTAATCGATCTTTGTATTTTTTTTAAACTGAGTCCCGAATGTATTTTGCATTTTATTTTTTCTTTGTTGTCAAGGTATTATCAGTATTAGTGCGTACCGAATAAAAAAAAATTTTTTTTCAGTTTAACATAACTTTAAAAAATGCTCATCATGTTTTGTTTTGCAAGTAAATGGTTAGTCGTTATAGCTGATAGAAATCGATAAAGTTTCGTCGTTATAAGCGATACGTCGCTATATCCGATGTTGTTTTAAGCGGTATTTTTACTCAATAGTTTATATAGAAATTCGGTCGGGAACTTGCCCTTCGTTCGTTATAACCGGTTTGTCGTTATTACCGTCATCGTTACATCCAGTTTTGATTGTACTACAACAGTGGTTCCCAAACAGTAGCCTACAAAATTTGTTCTGTGCCTGGGTGTTAAATATGTATATGTACTAAGTATTATATTTATGAATCCTCTGTTTTCTGATGTCCGTAACACAAGTCCTTTACTGTACTATGAGTTTAAATTAAACTTTTTTATTAAACACTTTTTATTAAGCATTATTATTAAACTCTTGCAAAACAAGATAAATTACATGCATTATACCTTAGGCGTGTAGGATGACGAACATAGTATAAACATTATAGCTATCTTCCATTAAGATATAAATAATTATTTCTAGTTAATAGTGGTTATAATATTTAATAATAACAAGAAACATTTCTCAACGGAATGTTATGACAAGACAGACACATTTTTTTTTTTATAGTAAACTATTTCTAGCTTCTAAATCGCATGATTACTCACTTTAAGATTTGAGCGCACGCGCATAAGGCAAATATAAAAAGTGAAAATATAAGCGTTACATTTATTTATTATTCAGATTGCTACAAATAAATAAATAAAAATAACATCTCAGCTAATTATTCTTGATATATTTTTTGACATATTTTTTGACAAATATCTAATTTAGGCTCCTTCGACATCTGCTTACTTTTTTTCAAATTGCAGCTATTCAGTTAGCATGTTTATAGATCATAGCAATAGAGCCAGAACACTTAATACTTAGTTTTTGCGTGAAAGATTGATTTATAACTGCAAATCCTCACAAACTTTAGCATTTCTTAATTTTTAAGTATTCAAATCACCGAACTTTTTGATGAGTGTGCAGTTAGGTAGCATTTTTAACCGACTTCAAAAAAAAGAAGACGATTCTCAATTAGACTGAATATTTTTTTATATATGGGTAGTTCTACAAACTGAGAAAGAAAATGAGTAAGATTTCGGTCCGACATTTATTTAATATTCTGTCTGGGTAATTCATTCGAATAACAAGAATATAACGTCTTTTAGCTAATCCTAAGCGGAACAGACTAAATATCTATTAGTTTTTGATTTATAGCCATTTAAAGAAGATCGAGCCACCGGAAACTGAGTGTAATCAGGAAACAGGAAAATATTAAATATCAATTGAGAACAAAGTTTATGTATTTAAAAAATTATAAATTTGCTTTTTAACAGTAATTTCTAATAACCTAAGAATCATTTAATAACGAAAATCAACTTAATGCTTGGCATTAATTAATAAACATTAATTCTCTTTCTAAAACAGTCTTCAATAAGAACATTAATTATCGAATGATCATTGAACATTACAATTATTAGTATAATCACATTTTGTTAAAATCTCTCTGAAAATTGGTAACAACATGAATGTACGAAGTCAGAGACTAAACGACATTTCAATCTAGTAATAAACTTTAAAGCTAGTAATAGAAATTATTAATTATGGCAGGTGGGTTGCATTCTTGTGAAGCTATTTTTTGTTATTACAGTCAGGGCATCTAAATGATGTAGATTCACCTTCAATACATCCCTCTTGTGCCCAATAATTACACGATAGTCACTGGATCCAGTCATTTCCCGTCTTATCTTCACGGTAAAAGGCACCACAAATAAGACATTCACAACCAATGATCTTGTCTTCATTTCCCTTTGATTTATTTTCTTTACCTGTATGTTTCTTGGAATTAAATTTTATTATTTTTCTGAGTCGAGGCCATTTTTTTAAAAGTTAGTCGCTGTTTAGACTTTATCTTTTCTTGATATAATTACTTTTTCATTTTTTGGTTGTTTGTTAACAGTATTTTTAACTTTTATTTCTATAACTTTACCTTTTTTTTATTTTCTTTTTCCTAGGATAGATCTTGAAAGAGAGTAGACGGGTCATTTGCAAATCAGGCATGGTAGCTAACATTTCTGGGTTTTCTAAATTTAAAGTAAGATCGCTCGCGACGCCCATGTTATCAGGCTCATCCCTTGATTCTATCTCACTTCGGTAGACGTCTTTACATATTTGACGTGATTTTGTAGGGTATTCTAAAAGACCCATCCGATGATACACATAATACTTTTATCACAAAAACAGCTGAGTGATTTCACCTGTAGTTTTTATGGCATGAAGGCAGTAACCCTGTACTTGATTGACTTTTAGTATTTCATTAAAAGCGATTAAAATCTGTTGATCGCTCGAAATCAATCTTTCCATGTCCTCAATTTCACTTTTAGTTACTATAAAAAGCGTCACGCCCGGACAACGACTTTGGATGACTTTACAGAACAGTCAGATTAGTAACATCACCTCCACATGCTACAACATCATTTGCAGTTCTTTTGCATACGGCGCCTACGCCATCTGGCGCTCCTTTGCCATGACCCGCTTCGTGGTAATTCCAAGTCCAATTTATAAGTCCAGGACACAGGTTTCCCATTTTAGACGCTAGCGTAAAGAACATTAATTTGTTCCTATATTAAGTAATTGGACCGTCACTCATAAAATGGATGGTTGTTATTTGACTAGGTAATTCTTACATAACTGATTCGAAGTGTTCCCAAATAGCATAAATATTGTGGCTCAAATCTGTCGACACAGTACAATACATAAAAATTATAAATAGGTATTCATAATATCCACCAAAACTGTATTTCAGTATAATTTTCTCAGAATCCTGGATAATTCTCAGTATCCTGGATCTTAATTGAACAGTATACTGAGACCAGGTTCCTGAGGAGTTCTATCTAATAATAATAAAAAAAACAAACCAATTTATAACATTTAACAAAATTTAAGCTAAACTAAGCCTTTATGCTAAAAACTTACATATCAAAATGCTAAAATTACTTATTATTAGTTCATTTTATCACAGAAATATCTTACCAGGATTCTGTAAACTGCGCTGATTACGACACCACTTTCCTCGCCTAACGCAGTGGATTGACTAAACGACGCGCTAGGAAACAATTGATACCTATGACTTTGGTAGTGTTTTTGTAGTACGATCGACTCAGCGGATTGGCAACGTCGAACGGCAAACAGCTTTCCAAAATATTTGTTTGTTTAAATTGAACAGGATCCTGATATCAAACGGTGGGGACAAAATGTTAACAAGATTAACGAAATGTGTTTTTGAGAAAACAAGATAATTATTATACTGCCTAACAAGGAAAAAGAGTTGACTTAATAAATTGTGTTTCATTTATAATCTTGATGTAGAAGTAAAATAATCACGACACACTTTGAACTAAAATTTATTTAGGGAACATTGCAGGATACTGAGAATTTGGTTCTTTAAACAGTAATTTCGATTCGAAAATAATTGTCAAACTTTATTATTTTTAGTGACCAACTAGAAACAGTTGAAAATAATAGTATGCCGTACAATGCAATTTTTTTTTAATTATATTTTGGTTAAGTCGGCGATAGTTTGTAGAACTACCCATATGTGATTCGATACCTCCTAGAATTGTAAACAGGTTTCGACAATTATTTTAATACTAGAGCAGATATAACTTCGAGATGGTCCCGTTTGCGCCAAGTGATAGGAACTCGAGGAGATCGAGGGCAATCCTAAATTTTATAGGCACGTTTGTAGGTTATTGTAATAACCAACCAAGAGAAACAATTAATTTGATTAATTTTAGTCAGATTACGACAACAACAAACTGTGTACACAGATTATGTTTTTGGATTAGTTGCCTATATTGACATACATGTAAGGTACCGGAAGGGTACCAAAATACCACCCACTAAATCAGGTACCGTAAGTGGTTTGACTAAACAAAACACAGACAAAGCTTGTATCACTAACTAACTGCATCGTCTATCATAAAAGCTGGCATTTGAAAGCGATCTTTACTAAAGTGGGGTATCGTAACTCGTTAACAACGCAATAGCACGAAATAGACCACAACACAATGCCAAGTAACCAGACAAAACGTAACAATGCTATTTATTGAAAAATTGCATCCTTGAAGTACTTCTTCAACTATATATATAATACTAGTTGAGAACATGATCTCTCGCATAGAATATTGAAAAGTTTCTGGACCATCCATCAATAAGGTACCACGTATAACCAAAGAGAGTTGCAATCAGGTGAATAATTCTTGAAGAAACCTAGATCGTTCAATGTAAACGAGATATGTTAGAGAGGGAAAGAGCGGCTCTATATTTTAGAGGGTACTACTTCATTTTTTACGCCGTGAAGTCGCGTTTCTCTTTACTAGGGCGAGAACAAGTGAGACACATGTTACAATATGCCATTCTTTAATTGATATAACACGAAAATTGCCAGCGAGAGAGAAATAGTTACGATCGTTGTGATGACATCAAAAATGTCATACTTATACCCCGACCTGTCAAACGTATTTTGTACTTTAGTACAGCTCGGCTCATTCGACATGGGACATGGTTGGATTCTTTTTCAAGTCATGTCCTACCTAGCAATATTTCCTATGCTGCTCGATAAAATACCAGTTGTCTATAAGTCGTATATTTTTAAATATAGCTTTAAACAATGTCGAGATCATTTTTGTAGTCATTGTATTACTAAAAATTGAACAAAAAAAACAAAAGACATTCGATATGCGCCATTTCATACTAAATACGAGAAAAGATCAAACGCTCGAAGCTCGTGCCACGAGGTCCACTGATATCATTCAATTCATCTGAAATACAGTGGCTAAATCTACTAATATAAGTTTGGATAGGCGTTTGTTACTCATTTACACTGGAACTGCTGAACAGGTCTAAATAAAATCTGACACAGAGATTATTAATAATGTAAAATACCTTTATCGAATAGATTATAAGATTACTGGAAAAAATACTATACTAGAGGTACTCAAGTACAGAGGCTTCGAGTTCATGCATATGCCATTAACAGAAAGATATTAATAGCGTATCAACCCACCCTTTTGACTATTAAAAATAGACTAAAGAATTTTCCACTTGCATCCGATACAGCCAACCGTTCATTCATAAATCATAACCAACAGCTGAAGTGGAAATGTACTCTATTATTCATACCACCGATGGCTGCAAGCTATAAATGGCTTCATTACTAAGCAATATCGGCTTAATCAAATCGAAGGGGTATTTTACAGTGTGCTAGCACGTACCATACATACTGAGTACCATTTACTGAACACTACATAAGCAAGAACTTACATATGCTTATGATCACGTAATACCATATATATTAATGAGGAAATCATTCAAAAAGGGAGTAGGTACATATATAGATTATTAATTAAAAAGTGTTGCAGGCGTGCACGATCAGCAAAAGAAGCAAATCAAAGCCCAATTCGTTCAATTTTGCCATTGTTGTCATCGACTTGTGGCAGGGTGCAGTCTTGGTGAAAAATTATTTTTTTCTCTGCATGTACTGTCGATTTTTTGCGATTTCCTCCTTTAAACACACCAGCAAGTCAATATAATAATCACTGTTGATCGATTTACCTTTTTCGAGGTAGTCAGTAAAAATCACGACATGCGTATCCCAAAAAACTGACGCCATGACTTAGCCAGATGACTGCTGCGGTTTCGGACGCTTCGGACGGCTTTCGTCAGCTGTGCGCCACTCAGATGACTGCCACTTCGACTCTTGAGTATAGTGATATATCCATGTTTCGTCTATGGTAACGTAACGACGCAAGAAATCTTTTTTGTTGCGAGTAAATAGCGATAAAAAGCTTTCTGAATCATCAACTCGTTGCTGTTTTTGTTCCATCGAAAGCAATTGCACCCACTTGGAAAAAACCTTTTTCATGCTAATAATTACACTTCCATATGATATCTGTCATCTCAGCAATCTCACCGAGCTACACTTTACGATCTTTCATTATAATTTTTGTCACTTCACTCACATTTTCCGATGTAACGGCTTCCACATGTCTACCCGAGCGTTCCGTGTCATTTGTGTCGGTACGACCACGTTTAAACTCGGCAAACTACCGACAAATCGTTGCTTTTGATGGACAAGAGTCCGGGTAACAATTTTCAATCCATTGTTGGTGGCATGGTGTTTTTACCCATTAAAAACTATGCATTATCAGAACACGAAACTCGGCTTTTTCAATTTTTTAAACAAACTACAAAACGACTTTACTCCAACCTCGATAACTCAGCTGTTTCTAGTCAGATCGGCTTAAAATTTGCGCTATAATTGCGCTCGCATGGTAATGTTGGTATGTATAAGCGATCCAAAAAATAGCCTATTTCTTCCTAGTGCTACAAAGCAAAGAAATCATATTCATCTCTTGCTCGGTTAAACACAAAACTATATTTATCCCATGGAAACCATACTACAATTATAATCAACTAGCAGTTCGTCTCAACATAGGGTTTAATAGCTTAGGTTTTAATAGCATAGCCGGTTGATAATATAGCTTATGGCTTTTTTATAAAGATTTTTTCTAATCGGAGCAATCATCCTTTATTAGCGCGTTCAAACGAACAAACTCTTTAATTTTATTAGGTATATATATATATATGTAGTGAAGTGTAGATTTGTCCAACACCATTAGTATCAAAATGTATGAGATTAAACTCTCCACATGCAAAATTCGAATTGCAAAAAAACCTTCGCTTCGCAGAATTAATGTATTGTGTTAATTATTTACAACTATCACACATACTTAAACCTTTACTAGTGTAATTAAGCTAATACGACACTACCGCAGAAACAAGACATACAAGGTAGCCAGTTACTAGTTAATAGTACAATACAATTTAAAGTATTTCAGCCTTGTTGCATCCCTCAATATTAAAATATGACAACGATTCTAGCCAAAATTAATGAACCCGCAATGTATGCGCTTCAAAACTACTTAATAACAGCTTTATTTAACGTTTTTAATAATTTATAACATAATTCTTTTCAAGTATGACAAAGGTGTTGTTCATATATATAGCAAAGAGATTGCAAACATGTATTGCAAAAAGAAGAAGAGCAATATGCATTGAAAAAAATACATCTTTTAATTCTTAAGATCAAAGATGAAAAACCCTTGTATGTTTTTATTAAAAATACTGCACTATTGAATTATAATGCATAATTAAATTTTTAGTATAATGTTTGGTAATGTACAAATGCGTCTAGTGTGTTGGTCGTGGACAGAATTGTAGGTAGAAAAATCAATATAAATAAATATTCACATATATTCACATATCTCATATATTGACCTGATTCTGTTGTAAGTCGCTTAAAGCACTTAGTTACGGACAATAGAGGAAACATATATATAAGAATAAATTACTTAAAAATATATTTTTAGCCCCTAGACACAGGAAAAACACAAATAACATTATTTGAATATTTGTCTTGGGTGGAGATCGAACCCACAACCCCTGACACATAATATAGGATCACTACCATCTGCACCATTGAGGCTGTCAATCTAATGTAAAATCTCAAAAATTATTTATTGTTAACTAGAACTGAATTTAGTTTACTTGATAGTCAATATTGTTATTTATTTTTCCATAACTTCCTTTTCTTTAGAATATTTTAAATGCATTCAGTTACCTTACAGATTAAAATTATTATATTAAAATCGCAATTTTTTTTTTTTTATTATGATATGATCATCTACTTTCAGTATTGAATAATTGTTCATTTCATCATTCACTTGTTCATTTTTTTTTACACTTACCTGAAAATATGTACTGCAAGCTGACAGCACCACTTTATGTGCCTGGAGATGCTTTCCTTCAGCAGCAAGGGTTACGTCGACCAATGTCTGTGTATTCAGAAGCGTCGTGAACATAGATATGAAGTTCGGCTGATGGTTGTTCCACCGCAGGCTATATTGCTGAGACATGGTGCTAGCCTGTTGAGGACATATATTCATTTATTAATAGGAATATTCTATACCCTAAATGTATAATATTTTCTGGATAAGAGCTGAGTAAGAAAGAAATCATAGATCTGCTATTTTTCCAAGTAAATAGTTTTTTTTATTATTAGATCATAAATATTAATGCGTAATAATAACTTACTTGACTGTAGTAATTTAATTTCTGAACTTTGTTGTACCATTTAATAAAGGAATTCATTTTATTATAACCAGGCATGCCTGTACACCACAACGTTTACAAGATGTATGGTTACTAAATCTCCGTCAACGATAACAAAGATGAACTGATTCAATGTTCAGTGTACGCAGAACGTGAATGGCGACTGCGGAACTGATGCACGGATGATATAGAGGCGTTCCAATTTTGACTCAACCAACAAAGGAACAGTGATTGTGAAGCAAAAGATTATCATAAATTTAAATTACTGCGCACTTACCTGTTTATTCCGATATGCTGTCTCTACCCAGCAGACAGTTTACTGTAATGAAACAAAGGGCCAATGTTAGGTTTTTTAATGAATAATGTTATATACCTACATGTGAATCAAATACTCAATGTCAAACATAATAACATTTAGTGTTCATCATAATGTTTGTGATGTATAACAGCACTTCCGTCGCAAAAGCTTCACTCTGCAATTTCCAATATACTTGCCCAGCATAGCCCTTATGGGCAAATTTTCCCCTTACCTGGGGAGGCCTATGTCTCTCAGCGGAGTTCCAATGGCTGGTAAGATGATTTTTTTATTATGGGTATTAACATCTATAGAGCTTTATCATACTTAATTTTTCAATTACAAAGATATGAATAGGTTTAGTTTTTTGCAGTCACTTATAAAGCATCTAAGTGAGTGCAAAATAGACTAAGCCTAACATACAAAAATGCAATAGATTTTACAAATTTTAACAAAATTTACTTGTGTGCATGAAGTTTTTTAATATTTATATATACTATACATAGTAGTTGCGGTATGAAATTTTATTGTGCTATTATTATTATGCTTTACCAGCTTCAAAAATATTTCGCATAAGCATAAAAATGCATAATGTTAACTAATCTGCTCATGCTATTAACCAAATCCAACTAAACTACCACACTAAGCAAAAAAGGCAGTGAGGAACGTCTTGCTTATAAGGAAGGCTAATGTAAGGAATAGCAAATAGTTACCCACTTAAAACACCAAAGTGTTCTAGTATAATGTGCTAGCAAAGCTGAGCAATATTCCAAAAAACTTCACATATTTTGAAATATTACTCAGTCTTAAGGAGACCACATTATGCAACTCATTCTTTACAATTAGCGAGAATACAAGAAAGATTCATGCATTATTTTGTGTTCTTCAGTGGCATGTGGCAAAAGAAGCTTTGATCTTACAGCAAAAAATTGTCATATTTAATTTTAATTTCTTAGATGATATTCATCAATAATATTTATTGAATAGATACCCTACAATACCATACAATACTGAAATTGATTGACTAGCTGCTGAATGAATACAGTGACCAATGAGACATTCACTCTGACCTGCCCAGAAAGATTCATAGAGGGAAAATATAGATTGGATGGAATGATGATGATGAATAGATGGAAGATAAGATGTGTTAAATAGACCATATCTTAGATTAAATGTTGTTATTATAGATTTTCCAATTTAATTTTTTTAATTTTTAAGTTTCTTTATTTTTAATATATTATTCTTGTCTTGTATTTTTTATGTGTTAATAAAAATGAATTAATATTTTGATTAATTTCAGCTTGAAATGTATATTGCAAACACTTTATGCTTGCAGTTAGAGCCATTAGCACCTCGAATATTCATTAAAAACATTTCAATAAATTGTATAGTCAATCAAAAATAAGCATCCACATCTATTCGATTACAAGAGTCGTTCTAAATCAACTAGGTTCCTAATATTGTTTAGGTCCAGCAATAAGACTACATATACCTCCACTAACAACTGCATACAGAAAATCTAGGGAGACCACAATTGCCGTCCGGGCTTCGATACGCACCGATCACTAACCGATCTTGACATAACGTCCGTCAATGCCTGAGCAAAATCACTCTTTGTGAATAACAACTTCACTAAACACCATCGCAAAGCATACATGCTCTCGCATCAGCTCCAAAACCAACACTTAAACATGCAGCTGCACAAATACAATAAAAAAAAATATTCCCTGAGAGACGACAGACCACCCCGAACAAATGACATCAATCAATATCAACGCATAGCTTTGCACTTCTTTAGTATGGCGTAATTAAAAGGTAACTTACCCATACTGTAATTTGTTATTGTAATATTGCTTTATTGGTGCACTTTATTATAAGGTTTTTAGTAAATAATGATCAATCAACCCACGCCAACAAAGTTCACCATAACCCACGCCGACCAATGTTGCCATAATAAAATATTTTTCATTACCGGGATATGTGCGTCACAGGAGACGCAACAGTTAAAAACTAGCAATTCTGTTCTAAATAAACACATTTAAAAAGGAAATTGATTTATTTTTGAAGTATTTATCTAGATGAATTACAAGAATTTGGTTAAATTAAGATAAGTAATAGATAATCATTATCATTAACATAACAGATATGTTAGTTTTTCCAATAAAATATATTTTTTGCTATATGCCTACAAAATGCATATTGTTTATATAATAAATGAGCCAATAATATAAAAAAATACACTCTACAAATAAAATAACATAGTATTAAAATAAAAATTGAGCACACAACTTGTAAAGCACAAAGCTATCTAGTTTACTTATAGACTTAAAGAAGTAGTGCACAATGTGAATGTGATGTCCCAAAGCGCTCTTAAACAGGTTAAACTTGTATGTATACAAAGCAAGTTTTAATGTAAGGAAAGAAGTTATTAAGCCCTCAGGGCACGCTGCTATGTTTATAATTCTTAACGTGTTGTTTAAAATAATAGTTTTTTGTTAATATTAATAATTATGATAATAATAGTCATTGAACTTAAGTATATTATGATTATTTTATTGATATTACTTCTTTTTGTCGTAGGATATTGCATATTGGAAATTGATTACAGGGAGGGTTAAATTATGTGCTTGTACAAGGCATAGGCATATTAAATAAAGAAATTTTATAAAGTAAAATCTGTAAATTTAGTAAACTAGCTACCTATCTACTTACCATCGCAAGAAAAGTCGATAAAATGCAGTGTTGCTATCTGTGATGCTAACCATTCCGCTACAAGCAGTAATATTTCGATACAAGCGCATTTGCATCACGCAAAACAAAGAAATATTTTAGTTAGTTTTGTTGATACGGAACGAATGTTCTGTCAATCTTCTGACGTCATTCTCTCAAGTCCTTGTAAATAAAAACGTGATTTTTTTGAATTTGTGCGAAGTAGCTGTGCTGCTATTGCAAGTGCGTGTATTATAAACGGTTTCAGGTAATGTAATCTATCATATACTTAAGTCACAGCTCGCGGCGCTAAGCGTAAATAACATTATAATGTTGGAAAAAATGTTTCAGCTGACTGAATGGTTTTATGTAATTATGTTTAGCATAGAACAGCGATTGTATTTTAAATAGATCTGTGTATTTTTAGGTATTCTGAGACTGTTCTCATTCATAGGTATTCCGTGGGGGAGGTTCGGTTGTATTTATATAAAGTGACCTTCATTTGAAGGAAGGTCATAGTAAAAAAGTGTTTATATAATTTTGTCTGTTGTTGGTTGTCCATTCGGTGAGGGAGTGATCTCGCCAGCCGTACGCATCACGTTCGTTGTCCTGCCCTTGTTTACAAAGACGCATGATATTCAAAACATGCTTTAATGTGTTATCACTCGTTCTACAGTGCTCTCTATTTTTAGAAACATAAAATTTTGTCGTGGACTTTAGAATTTATGTGGGTGCCACTTAAGTGTGTTCATGTCTAGTGAATAAAATACGAAATATTATTTGAATTATATATGAACATATTATAAGGTAATAATATATGGTTTGTCTATTTATATGTATTTCATGAATATTAAATAGTTGCAATGAAAATAATAAGTATTAATTATTCTAATTACTACTCTTAATTAAAAAATATATATACTAGGTAAGTTAAAATATATATTCATTAAATATATATTTTATATATATATATTGATTTGAACATTAAGCATTTATATATATATATACATAGTATACATGTATATTATATATAATAAGTATATATGTTGCTAAGGTTTGCCTTATTTATTATTAATGAGGAGGAAAAATATAGTAAAAACAAATTATGATAATAGTTATTCTGCTGATTGAGGTGTTCTTTTGTTTCATAACAAAGTTCTTTGTTTTCAATGTGTAAATATTCTTGTCCATACTTCAATAATGATATTTTAAAAAATCTGTTGAAAAGAGAACCTCCTCTTTTTTTGAAGTTAGTTAAAAACGTTCTATATATAGTTTTATAATATAAATATACAGTTTTATAGTATAATATAAATATATAATATAAAATCTGTAACAAAAAATAACATAGGGATATTAAACATTTAATATATAAGTATCTTACATCTAATATATACCTGGAACAGATACTTATTATTTCAATATTTAAGTGATTCATTTGGAGGTGAAAATTATGCCTTTTTTGGTATTTGATATATATACCATATGTCAAACAATATTATAATGTTTATAATATTTATAATGATAACAGTTGAGTTTTTATTATTTAACATGAATTCTGCAACAAAAAATTATAAACAAATGAATTATTTGTTTGTAATACAAATATAAATATCACTTGATGATATATACCTCAATCTTTTTACTGGGCTTAATTTAACACACAGCCTTTGGCATACATGATAGGAATACTACCAAATGCTACAACTGTGTGTTGGTGCATTTGGTATATCAAATATTATATAAGTTTATGTTTATCATAGGTAATTTATAGGGCTTTAACATATACATAATCATATATGGTATTGATACTCTCCCATTCATCACCATCATATCAGATATAGTTTGTCCATTGCTGGACAATTTCACTACAGAATTCTTCAATCAGGCCCGTATAGTTGGTCTGTTGCTTGCATTGCTTTGCATCAACAGTCTAACAGTACATCAGATAGAGGAATCACAACTAAAACTTAAATACATATTATGTACCCAAATACACAGACAAAGAAGAAATACAAATATTTACCATATAAATGTTTGTTCTGGGTAGGGATCACAGCCATGACCCTAGCCATGCAAGATAGGAATCACTAACATCTGCACCATAGATAACATGAATAATAACACATTTTTAAACAATGCAAATATTGGTTATAGAACAGACAATAATGTGACACTAGAAACATGTATAATTAAAGATTTTGTCTTGCTGTGTACATATTGAAAAATCTGCTAGCAGAATCACAATTGTGATATTTTAAATTAATTCACACTGAAACAGCAATATTGTGCTCAAATGGTTATAAATAAATCCCTGCATAATATGAAACATCTGTTGGTAACTTCTTCAAGACAACACACCTTCTGTGGGTTGAATAAAATTTAAATTTAATCTTTGTTGATGTCCTTGTTTGTGAACTGCATTTGTTTTGTTTAATGCAGTATCTGTTGCCATGAGTACTTCTAGTTATCACTGTTTCTCTATTGTTTTTTCATGTTATATATTAATTATGTTTATTTATAAATATTTGAGAATAGTGTTGATAACTGTTAACTGTGTTAATTTAATGACGGGCCGATGGCGCAGATGGTACCCTACTTTGTGTGCCGAAGGTTCGGTTCGAACTCCACCCAGGGCAAATATTTATATGATGATATTTATGTTTGTTCCGTGTCTGGGTGTTAAATATATTTATTCAAGTAGTATATTTGTGGTTCCTCTGTTGTCTGATGTCCATAACACAAATGCTTTAAGGGACTTAAAACGGAATCAGGTCAATGTATGAGATGTTGTAGGTATGAAAAAAATTATATTAAAATATCAGACCTGTGGTTCTAGGTTAAGCAAAGTGAGATACTAATTAGTAGATCTGGACTTTTTTTTATATTTAACAAACGACAAAAAAACGAAAGCATGTAAGAAACTATATATGTTATTTAATATTATATTAAAAATAAATAATATTTTTTTTTAGTATGGATATTCATTTGTTACAGTTTTACGCCTTAACAGATCTGGAATAAATTTGGCACAGAGATTGTAGATAGTGTAAAACAACATATAGGCATCTTATCCTGTAAACATGTCGTCGTCGTAGACCTGGCTATTTATTATTTTTTTATGGAATCGGTACGACTTTTTACACAGCTTTCAGGGAGCGAAAAAGGCAGTTCCTCAGGGATGCGATAAAGTCGAAGTTATTTCAAAATAAAATTATCTTTGTTCAGGTCCGCTCCCGATTACAATATTGCGTTAGATTTACAGAAAATATCAACAAGATTAGTTTACATCTTCGATAAGATCACGCATTATTATATTTAGTTGTATGTAACATATTTAAATACACCTTAATAACATCGGATTGAACACTTATCTTGCTCTCTAGGTGTTAATTTTTTACTAATATTATAAAGCTGGAGAGTTTGTTTGTTTGAACGTTCTAATCACAGGAACCGCTGGTCTGATTTGAGAAATTCTTTCTGTAATGGATAGTATAATTATCGAGGAAGGCTATATGATATAGAACATCATGCTATAACAATCAGCGTAGTATAAATTATTCTATATTTGTTCTGCAACGAGGGTGAAGCCGCGGTAATATATGTTTTAAGTATTGTATTCGTATTGTGTTGTATCCTCCTTTAACTGTAGTCGACTTATTATGGAAACATGGAAACAACAGGCTATATATGAATGAGATGTAGGGTGAATTTATTATTTACTTAAGCACTATCTATAATAAAAAAAAAATTATAATATTATAGTGTATGTTTTCACTCCAATTTCGAGATAAGAAATATTTCTCGTGATTTTCCTTTTCTATAATAACTTTATAATGAAATCGATATCTTTATGTATAAAAATTCGTGTCTTGCAACTATTGAACCGATTTTGTTGTTTGATACAAATTGTTTTAATGATATATGTATAGATAAGAAAGGACAACCTCTGTCGGGTTAGTTAATTAATATAATATACACAATACTATATCTATTTAGATACGAGAGCAAATATTTGTAAGAAAACCTCCTTTTTACGGCGATGAAAGACGGTTTATTTTAGTAATATTTTGTGTTTGAAGTTTTATTAAAATTAGTGGTAAATGTTGGAAAATATTACTTGAAAAGATTTGTGGACATTGGAACTTACATAGTACTTTCGCTCGGATCCTGGAAACTGCCCGCGCGATCAATCAGACATAAAGGACGTTCAATAATGAAGGGTCTCGCCCTCCCCTTCTGGTGGCGCTGTAATTTACCTACCATTTTATTGGAACCCATCACCATCACTTATTACCATCAGTTTTTCTTAGAGATTCTTTGGTGACTCTTGTAATGAACCTGCTGTAAACTTAGTTTTAAAACTAAGTTTACAGCAACTCAATTACCTATTTGTTTAAATAACTCTAATAACACCATAATTATGGGTATTAAGGGTATAAAAAGTAGAAAGCGCAATTATTTTAATACAAATACCTTATTTATAAATCTTAATAATGATATATTTACAAAGATTTTTTTTTAATAATAAAGAGTAAACCAATTTTTTTAAACATCACCAAGAAATGATGGAGTACGATGTATTTTTCATAACAAAATAAAATTTAATTTTGTAATAAAAACAAAATACTTATCTTTTCTTGGAAAATGGGCTTGATATATAGATAAAAATAATTTATCTAATTTGTTGTCTCTTCCTTATCTATATTTATTGTATCTTTTATTAAAATAAAAGATTTATTTGTACTAACTATTCTCCCGTGCCTCCAACCGCGTTGACATCAGTGTATGACGCATCCCTCTGGAATTGTACCGGTTTTAAACAAAGTATCAATTCAAAGTAGACTAGAACACAGGTTAGCATGAGACCTAGAACCCTATACGCATAGGGTTTTGACAGGATCAATGGCGCTTTCAATAGTGGCCCTGTCTTGTGCGCCATTGGTCGTGGATTCGATCTTCACGTAGGGCAACAATTTAAATGATAAATATTTGTGTTTGTTCTGCACATATATATTTAAGTATATTAGTGATTCCGCTTTTGTCTGATGTCCGTAAAACAAATGCTTTAAGAGCTTTTTACATTGCTATATATCGTTGTAAACGTTTGCATCTGTGCCCACTTATCGCCACATATGTACATAGTTAAGAGCCCCAGAGGGGATTGGTGGACGAGAAAGCCTTTTGGCGCCAAAATCAAAAGAATTTAGACTAAGTATGTATACCACAGCTAATAATTCACACCGATTGCTCCATACGGGTGTGACAATTAGAAACGCGTTTGTTCTAATCAACTTGTCATATCTAATTGGTTTATTGTCTATGTCGCGACCGTGTTCGCTTCATGTTGTGATGTTGCTCATGTTTTGCCCTCTGAGTTATGACGGCATTCATAGCAGTTTTAATTAAAATATCATAGGGCACATACTTTTAATTTTATAAGTTTCTGTTTTAGTGCGCTTTTAACGGTGAAACTTAAGATTAATGAAATCCATTTTAAAAATATAAGCATAAATATGACGCTGGGCAGAATGATGGCAATCGCACAGCGACCATGAGGCTGCTGCTCATCCTCGCCCGAATTTAGAAACAGTATATATTTGCATACTAAGGCAGTATAATCTATGAAAATATCCAAAATACCGTGGGAACATTTATTACAACAATTCCGAAAAAAATACCAAGCAGTTTGTCGTCAATCTATAGACTATTTTTGTTTACAGACTATATATCTATACTAATAATATAAAGCTGAAGAGTTTGTTTGTTTGAACTCGCTAATCTTAGGAACCGCAGATCCGATTTGAAAAATTATTTCATTGTTAGATAGTGTATTTATCGACGAAAGCTACAATACTCCCCAAAGTACTTATTATGCCAGGCGGACGAAGTCGCGGGCACTGCTATTATACTTTTAAATGGATTCCTATTTCGCTTGGTCATGGCATCACGCATCAAATTCAGTTATAAACTATCCTATCTCTCAAGTTTGGTTAAATTGTATACAGTAAGAAAAAAAATATTAAAATCAGTGAACTGATTTTAATATTTTTTATAAGTAGTTGAGAAGTTCATCCCCGACAAACACCATGACAAGTTTTTTATATATGTGAAGATAACACATGAATCGATCGGAATTATAACGTTTTCTTTTATTTATTTTCCCAATTCGAATTCAATGTGTACGTAAGTTATGACAAAACAACGTCTGTAGGGTCGTCAGTCAGTTATTAATACAGTCAGTCAGTTATATATAATAATAATAAATTCACTTAGCATCTCATACATGACTTGACTGCAAGATTAGACGCTTAAATCACTTGTGTTACGGACATCAGAAAACAGAGGAATCCAAATATAATACTAAAATACGTACTTCACACCCAGACACAAGACAAATATTTATTTTGCTGCACAAGATTGGAACCCTACCGAATGCGCCATCGAGCCAGTCTCTTTTGTCACGTGACGGGATGTTTTCACAGAACGATAAGTGTTCAAAAATAGGGTCCTTCAATGAGTTAACTTGGCTATCTTCTTTTCTCACCTAACTTACCTCTTGCGCTGGAAATGAAGTCTGACATAGGTCAACTAAAAAAAGTTGCCAATTTCTTTAGTAAAAACGGCGTGAATATCTTTCTATAGTTGTTGTTTTTCAAATAACTAAGCGTGTAAATACCATACGAGTGTGACCTTTCTCGCCATATATTACAACATGTTTGCCATTTGTCATAGCTCAGCCTTGCACGTTACGTGTTGTTTGCAGAAACACGGTTTGTTGACTCTATCTATAACTGACTCTATCAATATAATCACTGCGGGTTCAGTTTGTTCTATATTATCGGCCTTTGTAATGATCACGAAAACGTTCGAAGATATCTATACATATAAATACAATTGAAGTGTGTTTGTAATTAATACAAGCATATGAATGTATATACGGTACACAAACTAAAACATATTTTATTCATTTTTTGTCTGTCTTGTTTGTTTGTTCCGGATAATCTCTGGAACGGCTGAACCGATTTGGACGGGACTTTCTCTGGCAGATAGTTTACGTAATAAGTAGTAACTTAGGCTATATTAGGCTACGTCCGAAAGGAGTGGAGCATTGGTTTAAAATGTGCCAAAAATGGAGGAAAAATGTACGTTCGTTGCGGGCGCTGCGTGGAAATTTGTTGTTACATAAATCATATTATTAGATATGCTGCCCAAAGTCATTCCACGCGGACAAAGTCGCGGGCACAGCCACTTTTATATATAACTATATTCATGTGAGAATTGTGTAGATACATACATGGGAATTTCGAATTCGGCCATTGAACCTAATTCAATCATGCCGAATATACTAGTTTTCAGCCGAATGTTGGGCTGAATAGTTCGGCCAGTTATATTGTAAGCGCGTGCTAGGAACTCTTGTATTAACTGTAGTATTATAAGATTTTTTATTTATTTTAATTAATTGATAGTAGCACCTATGACATTATGCACCTATGTCTATAGAGATAAAATGCGTTATCGCAAAAAAAACCTATCTCACGAGAACTCTTTACTTCCGAGAGACGAAACGTAAAAAAATGTCCATTTATTACTCTGGATTATAATGTACCTCTGCCAAATTGCATTTATATCCATTCACCTGTACTTCCGTGAAACAGTTACAAACTTCCAAACATCATCAAAGACTTTTGCATTTACAATATTAGTAGGAAATGTACGTAACTTGTTACTATCAAAGCTTAACTTAATCTGTATTAGATTTGACCCGTGACTGTTAATGATTACAAATATAGCCAGCGTCATTTATTCCTGACCCACTCTGAACTATAGCGAATACAAACACGGATAAGGGATACTTATAAAATAAACATAACAGTCTCTCTGTACAACATACATTGATAACGGGCTACGAGTGGTCTGGGTTAATTATATTACACGATTAGTGATATTTACTCTTTCTTCTCTTCCGCTATTTGATGCCTGCTATATTTGTTTGTTTTTATGTCTATGTTATTGGATCTTTCACGGATATTTGGAGGGCTGGAAGACAGGTATTTTGCGCGCTTCACTAATGTTTTTCAGGAAGTTTAAGACAGTAGATTCAGTAGCATAACGACAATACAGTTGTTTTTAATTTTTGGATAAACGAATACATATTACAATTATAGATCAGTATGCAAAATAAATTATATGAGTAGCAGGCATTAAGAATTAATAATAACAAACAGCTAAAAATAAATCAATGTAATAATAAGAAATTAACACTTAATTAGTTGTTAGGATATAGATTTTCTATATGTAAAAATAACAAGACATGACAATTGATAAATTTAATCTACAGTCCTGACTTTTTTCTTGGCTATGACAATTGATTCAGTAAAAATGGCAAATTCCGTTTGTATCGTATTGTATAGGGCGCACATACGATTGATAGTAGAGTCATTGCCGAGGCGAGACCTACACAGGTTGAGGTGTTTTAATATAATAATTGTTCTTTAGTAGTCATTTCGCACTATGCTCGTCAAGAACGGAAGTCGATTTGCCTAGAATTGCTGAAACGCGCTGGCTGTACGATGATGATGTTTCCTTAAAAGGGTAAAGAGCAATTTTTTTTAACTAATTCGCTCTTCTTTACAGACTGACGTCGAAAATGAGTAAGTTGTGCAGGCAGGTGTCCATCGAGTCCCCAGGGCCGACGTTGAAAGAATGCGTGTTCAGTTTCGACGTACCCATGCCAGATGTGCCGATGTACGGAGCTCGGATCCGAGTGGTGTACGCGGGCGCCTGCTACCGGGCTAACAGGACCCGATCCGCGTCCGTTTGCAGCACATCTTCTGTCTCATCCATCGGTAGCCTTTCCGGCGAGATGGAGAGCTTCGGCATCCACACCGCGACCCCCGCCCACATCGGGCTGCGCGACGGCGCGCTGTTCCCAGGTTACGAAGTCGCCGGGATCATAGACGCTATCGGCAAAGGGGCAGAGATCCCTGATGGTATGAAAGAGGGCACCAGGATCGTCTTGTACCCGTACGAAGGTGTTCCTCATGGGTACGCTGACTACATCGTCGTGCCTGACTTTAAATGCTTGGTGCCAGTGCCAGAAAAGCTCCCGCTTAGTGTGGCAGCCATGCTTCCTACGGGGGCGCTGTTGGCAATGAATACAGTTTATACCGCAGCTGATTGCTTAAAGAGTGTCCTGGAGGGACCGAATCATAAAGACAAGGCGACCATACTTATTGTGGGTACAGGTGGACTGGCACTGTGGGCTCTCCGTATAGCCACAAACTATTTTAACCGCGGTCCTTACAATGGCAAAATCAGCATATCAGTAGCGACACTTAAGGACGAAGGATTCGTCTTGGCGAAGGAGTGCGACGAGTAAGTTTTAACTTAATCAGCTCTGTTAGAGCAGATGACATTCAGTAGGTACAATATACATTTAGTGTATTCGCCGTTTTAACAAGGTCGTTTGTCTAGGATCAACGTTGTGCAATGGACCGAGGATCTGTACGAAAAGCAGTTGATTGAGCGCACCACAGACGCGTGCGGCGGGCCCGTTGACGTGGTTATGAACTTTGGGACCACATCACGGTCCTTGCACCGGTCGCTGCAGTGTTTGGCGAAGGTGAGGCCCTTGTTTGAGTGTACACATTTGGTTAGAAGCAGTTGAATCTGTGGTGTTGTTGATATTGTAGGACCATATTGCGGTCTATTTTCAAGATTTCGCTGACGTTTTTTTATATAGAGCAACTCTTTTATGTCGCTTTAGGTTCATTTAATAACAACGTTCATATTATACGCTCATGGTTAGAATCATCAATATAATATCTAATACAGAATATATACAGAAATCCATTTTTATAACTTTAATGCAGTAACTAATGGTTTCCATCTATAAATGATAGACGAAAACCATTAGTTACTGCATTAAAGGGGTGATAGGGGTCATCAATTGTGTGCAAGGATCATAAATATTTTGACGTAACATACTTCTTGCAACGAGAAGTTCGAGCATAGCGTAAAAACTGTTCGATTCAATTTTAAATCAAATTTCAAATAAGCGTACGACTCCTTAACGTTACGCATACACTGTAGATGCTCGGGTTATCGCAAGAATGACACAGGCGTCTACAACGAGAGTGACCAATTGTATAACCTCTGGGTCATCAGTCATTTTTTTATGTCACATCACCTGTATATTATAATTATCTTTTTTAAGCTTCAATTCGGTAGACGGCAAGGTGAGCGCTAAGGTCTGGCGGTAGAAATGATTGAGGTATTGAGACGAGCATTCATAAGGGACCACCTACCTTAGATGGTCTTTTAGTAATTTAATCTAATCATTGACAGCCACTTCTTATCCTCAGGGTGGTGTTGTTTTGGTGACCGAGGATGTTGGTGAGAAGCTCCTGCCAAAGTTCGCGATGAAGGCCGATGAGATGAAGGTTCACATCTGTGTGGTGCCGAATGGTTCGATTGAGCAGCTCAAGGAGTTGGTGGAGCTGGTAGCGCGTGGAGACGTAAGTAGATCACTTTATGTGCTGACTATATTGAGGTACTGAAACCGACAGATGGCGGTATATCTATTTAAAAAGTTGTCATTGTTATGTTGCGGACGGCTTATCTCATTGATAATTACCAATTCGTGGATTACGTTCACAAGTAAACTAGTTTAGAAGTAAATCGCAAACTAGTTATTTAGCTAGGTAGTTAGATTAAAAAAAATCCCGTTCATTCATCGCCAACCTTAAAGTGACCAGCCGAAAAATTTTGCTGCTTCCCCAATTCGGCGAAAGCGGAATAGCGGTATTCGGCATGCGGCAAATAAACGACTCCTTGGAAGTCTAAACATGATAATCTCTGCTAATAAGTAAAACATTGGTTAGCATTGTTACACCATTTGTTGTTCTTGTTATGATATTAAATGTATGTTTCTTGTATTTATATCTTGTGCCGTTATTTATGACTAGTTATCCACCCGCGTCTTTGTCGGCTTCACGTTTTATTGTGTCCCGCTGAACGATAACAAATATCATAAGGGATGTTTCAGCTAGTGATGGTAACATACACTTTCATGTATCGCACCCCTAGATGACGACTGAATTAACTGAATAATAAAAATATATTTCCCTTAATTCTTGATCCGTTGCGATGTACATTTGAAACTACATGTATTTCTTCAGGAAGATTTCAACGGACAACAATATCTGAAAAGTTTTTTTCCGAATATGTGATTGAGTCATAGACCGTAATGCGATTATTTACTTTAATTTTACATATTACAGTGTGAATTATTGCAGGCTTCATCTAGGGGTCTGATATATAATATAATATAGCTTGTCACTCGCAAATAACGGTAAACACGTTTTATAAGTAGTTTAAGAATTTTTTGTTTTCGGATACAAACTGACAATTGAATGAGTAAACTAATTTAGTATCTAGTATAAGATCTCTAATATTTCTCACAAGAAAGTACAATTCACTTATGCAAAATGAAATGGATAAATTTAAAAAGTACGTAGTAAATAACGAATTAAACAATAAAACAAATGAAAACAAAAGTATGCAATAATTATTTGATAAACAAGTGAAAAACAAATGAGGATATTTATGCAAAGTAAAAAAGTAACAAAACTGCAGGCAAGTTTAGACATATATATATATTTGATTTTTATTGCGTTCTCTCACTAAACGACCTAACTTCTCGAAGGTCCAATTTGTCATCTAACGTATATAGAGCACTTAGCAACAAGTGGGATGTTTTGAGTCTATTAAACATGTCATGGTCGGAGTCAACGAGTTTGTTTGGGTCGACGCGCCGTCGGTAGACCTCGTTCGCTATTTATCTTCAACAATAACACTTAAGAATGCCTGAATGTCAATAACAATTGTAAATCTATACAATTTATTCATGTTTAAAGCGAATTACTGTTGACTAGACCTGAAATAGAAATAAAGGGGTCAAGGGATCACAACACGACTGCAAGATGGCGGCTTATAACGTCATTAGCACAGGAGTATAATGGAATGGCGTTGTATTATGTTTTTCTTTTCATACAACTGATACATTGATCTGACACCGAGATAAGTCGCTTAAAGCCTTTTATATTTACACGATCTTTGTCTAGGGTGAGATCGAACCCACTACTCTTGGCGCACAAGATAGGAGCTTTACCACCTGCGCCGTTGAGCCCGACAAATGTTGAAATGCAAATGAAGCATTATCATATCAACCGTCCACTGCTAGACATTGGTTTCCCTAAAACATTTTCAATAGGGTTTGTCATTTGCAGCCAGCGCGATCATTCGGTTTTAGTCGGATCGCTTGTCCACCACACAACTCCTGGACTCTTCAGTCGAGTCCGATACGACTTAAAAACTAGTTTTATGTAGTTATCCTTTCAAACTAATATTAATGATCGCATTAGGGTCCATGATTTAGAAAGAAAATGTTTCAGAATATTTCGTATACAACAGATAACATTTCTATGTGCGGAATAATTACTACATTTTGTTTAGATTTAACTGAACCGATGGCGCAGTAGTGAGTGATTCTACCTAGTGCGCCAAAGCTCGTGGGTTCGATTCCCATACAGGACAAATATTTAATTGATGATATTTGTGTTTGTTCTGTGTCTGGGTGTTTATTATATGTATTTAAGTATTATATTTGTGATTCCTCTGTTATCTTATGTCCGTAACACAAGGCTTTAGACGACTTGTCTTGGAGTCTATTATATGAATTGTGACGATACGAGCGTCTATAGGCCGCGATTCTTTAGAGGCTTAATCCCTACTAATATTATAAATGCGAAAGTAACTCTGTCTGTCTGTAACGCTTTAACCCGCTTAAACCTCTCAACCGATTTTAATGAAATTTGTCACAGATAATCTTTAGACCCTGAGAAACGACATAGGCTATTTTGTATTCGAAATAAGGGTTGTAAGGGGTCGAAAGGGGGCATGAAAAGTTGTATAGAAGTATTTCTATTTTTCGAGCTAGAAACTTGAAACCTATTTTGCAGGCCATTGATTCAATATAAATAAACATGACATTCAAGTTTATATAAGTTAAGGTAAATAGGTATGGTACCCAAAAAAAACAATCCCACGCGGACGAAGTCGCGGGCACAGCTAGTTATATATATTCGGTTTTATAGACATACGACAGTTTTTATATTAGCATGGATTTTAGTTATGTGTATTGTTCATAGATCGAGCCGCCCCCGCACTCGGTGTTCCCAGCTGAAGAGGCGCAAGATGTGGTGAGAAAACTCTGCAATTCCGAGATCCATGGGCGCGCTATTCTCAAATTCCACAATGTTGACTAAAGATACCCAAACCACTACTTAGGTTAGGACCATGTCTGTCTGATGCCAAAGGTGCGTCTATATTAATAACGAATTAATCACATACAAATATTATGTTTGTGTACGCCAATAGGGGATACACGTGAAATATATTATAACTATGGGCCCTGATTTGCTGACACACGATATTATGTAGGGTCGAAGATTGGTCGGTGAATAGAAAGCTGTCCTTTCGATTCCTCTAATGAGAGGAATCTCATTAGAGGTATGGAGTGTGGGACGAGAGCTTCAGAGTGGATTTCTTGTAAGTCTTGCCTTTTTGGCCTAAATACTGGATTGATATCGACCACGTAAGGCTACTAGCGACTGTCCTGCTTAGAACTATGAGATCTGGAGAATGATAGGACCATACGTTTTATGTTTTAAGTGGACCTGCGCAAGCGATTTTATTTCCTACATTATTTCCAGTAACAAACAATAACATATAAACACAAAAAAAACAATTTTAAACAAACTTGTTTGGAAGTTGATGGTTGGCGTGTTCTGTGACGTCACAAATCACCTCCGTTTCACCTACAATATAAACCTTTATAACTTTGTAAGTTGTGAAGTCACTCATTCATAGTTTACTGGCAAAGTTATTTAAAATATATACATTTGTTTTACTGGACAAGGACTTGAAATGAATAAATGAAAAGTGTTCACCCGTATTCCCTATTGTGGATTATAATTTGACCTATAAATTAAAAAGTAAATCTATTTCTAGACGCGTTTTATGACTAAGGATAGGTTAATGTGGGTGATATCGTAGGCTGGGTTTATAGTACACTCTTACAGTAGGACGCAACAAACATGTTGAGATATATTATATGTATGTGTGTATAATAGTACTAAAAAAGGAGTCTAATTGGTAGCTTGCCGGTCAGGTCGTTGAACACGTATCTAAGGGCCGTGGGATCGATTCCCGCTCGAGCTTTCTGGGGAAAACAAAAAAATAATTGTAATTGTTTTGTACCTAGGCGAAATACGACCTAGGACATATGGAAGAACTATCAGGGACAGTATAGTTCTCGAAGTCATTCAGACTCAAGATTTTCAAGTCAACATTAAAGCTAGAAAACCTATTTGTTGTACTACTGGAAGAGTGTGGATCCGATGGCGCTTGTATTCATAAACTGTACTCAAATGAAAAATACATTAAGCTTCAATAGACTATCGTAATTTTTGTGACGTCACACATATATATAAAAACTCAATTTGAACTGTAACAGTTAGCGCAAGTATGTCAATACCAAAATGGCTGCTTGTTTGGATCGCTAACTTATTGTTACTTACTAAAAAAGGGATTGGGAGGGGTGGGGGGCATATATCACTAAAACGTTAAACTTGGATGGCTCCTTATTGGAGATTTCTTTGTACATCACAAAGGTTGATTTGAGAATTGTTTATGGTTACAGGCATAAGTTTTCATTCACATAGCGGCCGTAGTTTGAGACTTTAGTCGGAAATGATACATTTTCAACTTTATGAGGTTGAAACAAGATTGAAAACCGGTTGAAATGTTTAAATTCTTCCGTACGAGGGTTTAATTCAAGGCCACTCATTCTTGGTCAGACTAAAGTATTTACAACAGCAAAATCGTAGATGCTGTTGTTTCTTGAATCTGTTTGAATTTATTGGACACGTTCTTGTTCCAATGGTGCACATTTGAAATTGTTATTCGGGAATGTTACAGGAATTAAAAATTCCTACTGTCTAAATTATTTACTATTTGTATTGGGTAAGGTGCATGTAATGCCGCGGTATCAATTGTAATCTCAAAATTAATTGCCTTAGAGGCGTCCAGCAGTGGACGCCGTCGGCCCTGATCTGATCTCGTGACTCCTGAAGCGAACAAGGCGAAGTAGCGCGCATAGGACTATCCCTCAAGGGAAAGAGGCCTCTCATATTAGGCCTCTTTCCCCGTCGGAGGTGAGGCGTGCCTTGAACAGACCTCCTTGTCATTGAGCATCAATATTTTTGTTTTGAGATTGGAGTAGGGATCGGAAGTATAGTGGTGGTGAGTTAATAAAATTTCTATTAAACGTACGCTTCGTGACAATGTGGATATTTTGAAGTTGCGATAATTCTATAATAAAAATATACTATTATAATTGAATTAGTTGTAGGTGTTTACTCCGTTAACGCCGTAGTACATGTCTATATAATCAATGCGATAGGTACGACGTTGTGTGTTTATCAACATTATATAATTCTCGGTGTTAGTGATAATCGTATTTAACTTTGTATTTTGGCGCGTATGTTAGTTATTTTATTAGTAAGCGCAAATATTGATAATATCCAATTCTATGGGAGAAATATGCTAAAAACATTTTTCAACTGTCGGCTTACTGATTTTTTTTAAGTTTTCAAATTAAAACCTTTTTAAAAATGGTTTCCTCTGCCCATTATATCAGCATTCTTTTTATAATGGGTAGAAGAAAGGTTTCTTTGGTAGGTTAATTGATAAATACCGAAAGATTGCCGAAAAGTTTTTCCCGTAATACACATTATGATTTATTTTACTCATTTAATACAATATCATTCTCTTTTTTTTCATAAATCCTAAATATTTGTATGTAGTTTAAATTATCTTATACAAACTGTACAAGGCAATTTGTTGTCGATTTATTTTAAAACAACCCTTTTAAAGCATAAGCAAGTCGTAAAACCGATTCTGACAACGGGATTGCTTGCAAATAGTACCTACACATTCTTGACGGTTGTTTTAATGAATGGCGATATAGTTCAAGTTGAGATGACCGATTGATTGATCGATCGAAGTCCGCCTGTCGTTAACCGATCTAAATGAATAGTTCGAGCTCTCCTATCACCTTTGATTGGCAGTAAGTGTGTGTTTAAATTTGACGACAAGAACCACAATCTTTTCGTCGCCATTGTACAGCCACCAATAAAATAAGCCACCAACAGTATATTAAATGTATAGCAATACAAATATTATTAAAATAGTCAAAAAAACTAACGAAGACCAAAGACGCCAAAAATACCATTATGCTTGCACTATGACTAGACGCCATTTTTTAAAATAGTTTTGAATGAATATCAAGATGTTTTCAAGCATTATATTTTTCAAGGAAAACTAAGCAATATTAACCCGAAAAGAACCACATACGATTGCGCCATATTGTTCTCATGGAATTAGATATTGTCTGAAAATATTTGCATTTACTAATACATATGTCATTGCAATATTGTACATTGCTGAGTTTTTATAAAGTGTTTAAGGAACGCCAAAATCTGAAGTGGCCGTGTCGTTAATTCAGCCCTAACATAAATAAGGTGGTGCAAGTAAATTTTTGATAATGAATTTAATACTGAATTCATCGAAAATAAATAATAATATATTTTTTGCTATGTTTTTCAATCTACACTTGTTTACTTTTTACTTAGGTTCAGGGTGCCGTAATTGTATGTTAGTTTTGCGTGACCCCCAGACAAAGGGGCTGTCGACTCGGGGTCGGGGGCTGGGGGTCAGAGCGTCGCGTTGGCGTGTCAAGCCAACTATGTAATCACCATTGTCTTCTCAACACAATGTAAATAACACGCAAAACACTGTCAGTACTGTGTAGGAGCGAAAGAAGTAACATTTGGGACTTGTAAAACCCATTGTGTTATTTATTCTAAATGATAAATGAAGTATATACAAACAATTTTTTACAGATTCTAAACTCAATTGTCAAAAGAGTATAACTATCTTATACATTTATGTGTAATCGTAGATATTTCTAATTGGGTCTTGAATAATGACTGATAAAAGAAATGACAGCTTAGAGTGGCCAGACAAATTTATTTAGCCATTGTAAGATAAATCGAAATGTTAAGTGCAATAAAAGTATGATGCGATATTTAATTATTTAAAACTTGTGTGGAGATGAGACAAAGCTTAAAGCAACATTCAATTTCAAGTTGAACATCCGGTCGCCTGATTTACGCGTTGTTAAATCTTTAGGTCCATCATTTTCTATGAAGCTAAATAGCCGTATCATGTATGTGATATTTGAGAACGGCATAACACCAGAAAACACTGATTGATATAATTTTTCACTAGAATACACTTTTTCGAATGAATTACATGATATAAGTCCTCATAAATTGTCAAGACTATCGTTATTGATATATGTAAGTCTTCGGAGTATCTTTGCTCACGGTCAAGTACTATCCACCGAACCACTTCAGCTGTATGCAATAATTTCACACTATACTTATGATGTATTATTTCAAGATGGTTGTTAAAAAATTATATTTTAACGTTCGCACAAATATGCTCAAATGTGTTTGTCCCTTTCGACTGTTTGATGTTGTTTTGTACACGCCTTTTTAGATATCAACAACACAACCGACTCAATTAACCTATCAACCAAAGAATCTTATTTGTATTAGTAATAGATATCATTTTTGATTGTTCCTTTATTCTGACTTATAAATTTATTTTTGTATTCGGAGCCTGATGTCATTATCCTTTATAATATGAACCAACTAAGTAATATTATTTATATTTGTTATATATATAATTTTCGATTATTCCTTTATTCTGAGTTATAGATTTATTTTTGTGTTCGGAATCTAATGTCTTTTTTTGTAAAATGTATTAAATTTGAGATATTCTATGAAATGCTTAGGCGAATGCAAAAGTTAGCAGCCTTTGGTGTATTCTTTAATATACAAGTTTACGGAGTTGGATGGAAACGGGAGGATGGTAGAAAAAAGGTACGCCTAGAATTTACAACGTAACCTTAAATATTTTACTGTTTATAATCGGTGTGTAAAGTAGGAATCAATTGATTTTGTTCTGATTTGGATAAAAATATTTTAATAAGATTTATACTGCAAACAAGATTTCCGTAATAAAAAATCGATCAATCAGATTTTGGTTAACATTTACTGCGGGATCCACGCCATACACTACGCGTTCCGTTGATATACGCTGTCAAGTATAGTACCATAGACATAGAGCAGGTGACACGCATCTACACACAACAACAAATCAACCTACCCAAACCTGTAAAAATGATAACCATATTAATCTATAAATGAGAGTTATTGAGTGCAAAATTTATGATATATAATAGTAAAAATTTGACAGATTTGGGTAAGTTGATCTGCGTACATTGCCCACCGCAATGTACGCAGGTGCGTACACGCGTGGCGCATGGCGTCGTCCGTGTGTTGCCTTAGTTACGACACAGCGTGCGTTCCCCGTCAACATGTTGGAATATGTTTTACCCTTGTAGTAACGTCATAATGTCACATGTCTAGTCAGTACGTGTTGGTTTCGAAATGAAACTTTATATTCGTAAAGTAGTGTTAAGATAAAAGTCAAATATTTATTAGAATAAGGTGTTTACACTAATTATGTAATAATTGTTTATTGTACTTTTAATTAATAAATGATACTACATTTATAATTACTGTTTTCTTTGTTATTTTCATTTTTATTAACTAGGATTTGTTGTTGACTTTGCAGGGCTACCTGTTAAAAACAGGACTACAAGCTATATTTATCTTTTAAAGCAACCGATTAAATATATATTAAACGATTTTTCAATGTTGCACGATTCAAAGTAAATAATCTTATGTATCACATCATGTCTATAAAAAAAAGCTGATCAATCCAGTCCAGAACTTTGGAGTCTTTAAATGGTTAAAACCATATTCTCTATATCATAAAACACTCTTTATTTCATCTTACAAAAAAATTATATATATATTATCTTATAAGAAGGCTAGGAACAAGAAAGGCCTAAAATTAAGTAATTACACATACAATAAAGTTATTACATTTACTGAAACCAATGATCCATGGAACGGCCGTCCCTTTGAATTCTACCATGTAAATAAGATATAAATAAACGTCGTTCCTTTAACTCTATAATAGTGTAATCGCAAATGACTTGAACAAATCAGGAAAGATTTAAGAAATAACAATAAATCTTCTTTAATATATAATATATATATATATATATATATATATATAATGTTTTAAGTCCCTTAAAGCACTTGTGTTGCGGATCTGACAACAGAGGAATCACAAATATACTACTGAAATATACATTTATCACTCAGACTCAGAACAATCACAAATATCATCATATAAATATTGATTTGTCCTGGGTACCTACCCAAACAATCCCACGATCTTCACACAAGATAGGATCACTACCATCTGCACCATCGGGCCAGTCGAACATATAGGCACAAAGGTAAATGTTAATGTATTTACTTTAAGATTAATTTAATTTAGTGGTATTGTTATTAAAAACATGGCGTTTTGGATTATGGGTCAACGACAACAAGACAAGTTTATGATCAGTTAGACAGGTTTGTATTACTAGTGTGTTAGCTGGTTATTTGGATTTCAAAAGAAGGTTATTCGGGCAGGTGTGTACTAGTGGCCTCTCGAGCAGGTAACAACGAATGAAATGAAGCAATATTTAATATTTGTCAGTCTTTCTTCTTTTATAGACGTATTTATATTACCTACAAATATAGTTATATTTATATATTAAAGAACAAATACCTATATAATCACTGTAGGAAGAAATTATTACTTTCGTTTCTTAAGATCTGATCTCTCCGAAATCCTAACTTCAGAGCAGGACTCGTTACAGCGAAAATAAACCCTTAGTACAGAACGTAAAATAAAAAAAGAAATCGGCGTTTGTAAGTATTCTAGTAGTTTGGTATGAAGGTTATCGGACTTCTGTTTGTTTTTGTGGAATGTTTTCACATAACTCAGAACTAACAACCCCAAATGTTTCTTCACATTTTTCCGTTTATTCTCAAGACGTTTAATACAAATGCGCAATAACTTTTTTCAATTAATGATGTGTTTTTTATAATAAAAGTTATGGCAGTGTCTCATAAATTTTCTATTATAAATCAAGCAATTAAGAAAACATCAAGAATGTTTAACAAATATTAACATCAATCAAAAATTTCTCGAAACGATTATTTATCCATTCCAATGCAATCAAGTTTCTGTTGCCGGAAGCTCCTATTGATTTCTCCTCACCTTTGAAAAAACATTATCCTAGATGTGCACCGTGAGCAAAATTTTGTTACAACACAATCAAAGAGGTATAAATCTAGATCCAGTTCCGCTAAATATCGAACCTACCAGTATGTGTTGTTAAGAAGTAAACTAACGGCGCCCGGGCCGCTCCGACATTTCATCTTAAACCTACAACAACCCTTAGCCTGGAACACGTACTTACTGCTTAAAAACAATTTTAATTACATATTACATACAAAACAAATTATGTTACTACAGAGTACAATCTGTTCCAAATATTATAAAAAACAATAATTAAAATAAATGATATGAAGTTTCTCACACAGAGTATTCAACACAGATATTAAAAACCAACTAGTGCATTGACGTGTAGAGAATAGATTGGTACAAATCATTCAGTCATTTTGAGTCTGCTATCCACCTGGACTGCTTGCTCGATGCAAATGCTACAAAGGATGCGCAGGTGGAACACCACGTGACAGCGGCTTTGACGATCACAGCCGCGGCACGCTGCACATAGCAGGACCTACTTTATTAGTTAATAATTACGAGCAAACATAAATACAACGAAACAGATCAAGATGGTTAGAGGATGCTTCTCGATCCAGCATAGATTCTATAAGTTCAGGGGCCACCCACAATTCACCTGATAAAAAACGCAGAAGTAAGTAATTTGTGGAGCATGCAAAGATTGCTTGTGCACTGATACTCCGTACTTAAGTGAATTTCACGAAAGAAGACTTTCTTCAGTGGTCAGGTTTCGCTTTGACGTGCTACTTCAGATGCTGCAGACAACGCATCTATTACGCACCGCTGTTTATCTTCGCTCTAGTGTGACCCATTAAAATAAATATACTATTGTTATCTATGTTTGTACGCGTCTTAGATAGGTCAAAGAAAGTGGTTAAAGTCAAATTAGTTTGGTTGGCTTTCATTAAATATCCAAAGAGTGTTTTGAGTTTGCTTTGTCAAAAAATCTAATCAAATACATTGTCAGCTGAAAATTTTCATGTGTGCATATAAAAGAACGCACAATCTACAGCTAATTATATGTGCATTATTTACTATTAATAATAATAATTACACATAATTCACCAAATACATAAGTGTGTCATAACAGTGTGAATTCTTTTGCTCACCGATAGATACTGGCGCAAAAAAAAATCTGTTTTAACTATATAGCAACGATGCCAGCGGTACTACTCAAGCTAACACAAAATATCACCATGTAAATAGATTTCCTTCAGCTTCAGCAACTCTGACGTGTAAGAGGAGAGTGTAAATTAACCTGTACGACACTAAACTAAGGCTAAGCTTTGTGGCGTGGTTAGCGACCATGTGCCGAAGTAGCCATCTAGACCTTTCTAGTGAATTGGCATTAACCCTAAGGTTATCATCATTTTAGTTTAATAATACTATTGGTTTCAGTCTAGAAGATCTCCGACCATATGCTCAGTTGTAGAATCTCAAAAATACTTTTTAACGTTACGCGTACGTTATTAATGTATTTATCCTTTTTTTTTCGCAGACACTAGTAATAATCATACACAGAGTATGTGGTATTTGTCAATATTTGCACTTATTTTAAGACATTCTACGCTCAAATATCTTGACAACAACTGAATGTCAATTTTAGGCAAAGCCTCCATCCTCCGTTTTTTATCACCTCCATTTCTAGAGAGAAAGAGAACTTTAGCATAAATTTACTAATTGATAATTTAAAAATTAAATGTGTACCGTTTTCCATGGGCACACGTTCGGTAATTGACGCGTCTGGTTTAGACATGAGGTTGAGAGTACATTACATAAATAAAACTTTTTATTGAGTAAAACAGTTTATGAAGGTTTAAAATGCTATTGAAGATCGAATTGATCGTACTTAAATATATTAATAAGGGTCATCTCACTGTCCACATCTAAGTATCGGATTTCTTAGACAATGTGGCCCAGTTCATGGTCGTTACTAAATGCGAAGTGTGAGGCTACAGCTGCAGTCTCAAATACACACATACACACTAGCACTGTGAAAAGATCCGGAAATTATCATCAGATATATTTGTCAGCTATTAAAATACTTGTTCTATGGTTTAAATATCCCCTCTTCTTTATTATTATTATGGTCCCCTTAAAGATTAATGTTTCTGTTACAAATGTAGGAGCCAAGGTAAGGGTCAAAATAATAAAGGGTTATAATGCAGAGTTATTATTGTCATATTACTTATTAATAAAAGGGTGGACTACATTTAAGCTATAGTGAAAAAGACATAAATGATAATTGCTAATGATAGAGACGAATGCAGGAGGAGGATGAAATTGCATTTGCTAATTGTTGTCATCCAGAGAAGGTTGTTGTAGCGTAATAGTTAAGCGTAGGATGTGAGAAATAATATTATAAAAAGTGTTGATATTGAAAAGTAATATATTACCTGTACAGAATATCTGATACAAAAGCTATTATTCATGTTATCACAAGTAACGCTTTAGAAAAAGAAAGAAGTTCAGATTGACAGAATGTGCAAAAGGGTATAAATTTGAGGTGCAAATTTATATAACAAACTACCTCAAGTTAACGATGTAAACTTATTAAATCATTGTAAGTATTTCTTATTTGTGTGTCTTTCTCTAATATTTGATTTATTTGTGAGTATCTAGAATTGATATTTATTTATATATATTTTATTGGAATCCACGACCCCTAATTACGAAAGAGTATATTGAATATACATATCTTAAAAAATAATACAATGTTAAACAAAAAGGGACCAGGTGTGCTTCCTATGGTATTTTCTAAAGAAACGAATGGTGTATTATTTAAATGACTAAATTTAGTTGCGAACAACTCTCAGGCTGACACAATTAGTTTTTGTTCCAAATTTGAGTCGCCCCTATTATTTTATGAGAAAAAACCAACTCATTGAATTCCGGAGCCAGGTGCGCGCATCTGGCTAACGTGATTATTTGATCAGAGGGGTCATTTTGAACCTTTACAATTTTATTATATGATAATACATGCGTGGAATGATAATAGTAATGGACTGTACTCTGTTTCAACTTGTGTTTGTGTCGAAATTGATCCAAACCGATCACTTTTGTCAAGACCAAACACTTCATTCGCGAAATGTTTTCACATGCGAAACAAATTCGCTTGTTAGTTTTGTTGAATTCATATGATTGATTATCGCAATAATACTTCATTTTACAATATCTAGGCGTGTATATATCAGCAACGAAATTACCTGATTATTGATTTCAAGAAATATATTTACTGCTACAGGAAAATAAACGTCACGTGCAAATCCCCTTTGCTATTTATTTCGTTCTTGTCAAATTATTATCAGCTCTCGGTGAGAGATGAGGCAGTCAAAGTTCTATAACTGTTTTATATGAACACAATCAATGGGAAGGATATCCAGATTGAAGTTTCAATAGAATTTTAAATCTTTATAAATAGAATCCGACTAAGATACATAGACAGTAGTTTCACAGAACTTGTATTAACAACGGTCATCCATTTGGTAAATGTGTTTCCATATAATACAACTCATACTTTGATATTGACAAATAAATAACAAATGTGGCGCGAAATGTAGCAATAAATACTTAACTGGAAGTCAACTCTACGAGTGTGTATAATAAGATAATTCAGCAACGATTTACTTCATCCCCATTCTTTTGAAATTCATTCATCATTCAATTGGAAGATTAAGGTTACTTGGAAACCCATGATGTCTTAAAATTTCCAAAACATTCAAATTTGCTACACATATGAACCTTTTCCTTGCAATGACGGCATCAAGTCATCCCGTCCCGATATCAAGGGTTCAAGTCATTTGGGTCTGCGAGTGCAGGTCAAGGTTAATCAAAACACGTGCATTCTGTTGAATGCTGACAGGATCATTTAAATGCACCCCATGAAGTGGAGCGATTTTTATAATACAGAATAAATTTTAATATGAAGTATCAGAAAGTAGTTCAAATAAACATATATGAACTCCCTGCATAAAGGAATAAGTAAATTGTTTTTTAAAAAAATAATAATCGACACCAATTTATCACGTAATTGAACAAAAGCTTAGAATATAGTATCTACCTATAAATTTTCTATCGTACCAACAATACTTATAGTAGGTACCTACAATATTCTAAAAGCGTGATTTTATCCACCTACAAAGAACTTGCCTCCCTGCTACCTACGTCGCTAGTACCTTTCTTTATTCTAATTCGATTTTATGATGTTTTTGAACTAATTGCATTAACATTGTACTTTTGTATTCGTAAAGCGAAATGTAATATCTTGGGTTCGATTCCCACCCCAGATCAAATACATATACGATGATATCTATGTTCGTTCTGTGTCTAATTGTTAAATATATGTATATATTATATATATTTAAGGAGTATATTTGTGATTCCTCTGTTGTTTGGCGTCTGTAATACAAGTGCTTTGAGCGACTTAACACGAAGACAGGTCAATGTATGAGATGTTGTGGGAATTTAATATATTATTATTTACAATAAATACCACTTGAATTATTGATAACAAGGAACAAGTTCCGAGTTTTACAAATGCCTGACGTTGGATGATGTAAGGTTACTTTAGATTAAGTCCATCTTTAAGGTTCAAGCTACATCCAGACATACGTAATCTCAACAAACACAAATAAAGTTTAAAACTGACAGAGCTCACGTCATTCAAAAACGTACTACTATCGTTGATTGCAACATTTAGTATAAAGAAAATGATTTATCTATTGAGACTACTATGCTTTCTAGGATAGTTAGAATTTCTTGTTGATATAAATGTTGGTATTTGTTAATTTATTTATTTTATTGGTGACCAATACAACCATTACCAGTCACCTTGACCTTGAATTTGACTTGAAGACTTGCGATATAATCTGATTATATTATTAATCATACAATACCAAGTGTAACGGAAAGCGAGTATATTCTTATTAGCCGCCGAATACATCCGTTAGATGTTCCCCAAAAGTTGCTTTGTGAATCCATTAGACCACAATAAATATACGACGTATTCAGCTGTACCGTCACCCTTTGCTGGTTTATTCGACCTCGACATAGACCAAATATTATTTGAGTAAAAGTAATAGTTAATCGGACTCGGCGCCAGATGTGTCCGGTGAGACTACTGTATTTGAATACGAACAAAAGGGTCCAATCTAGATTTGAGTCGGTTGAATTTTCAACCTTCATAGGCTCTTTTATTTAAAGTTGTTATTCAGATAACACGAATGACTAGAATATACTTTTGTTTGTCTCGTATCATTACTATATTCTTCCTCTCATTTAGTCTAGATACCAGATACTACGTTTACCAAATATACAATTTTAGAATTAATAAAAAAAAGGTAAATCCAAAATGAAAACAAATACTATGCGAGTAGATTCGTCTTTCCACCTGATCAAAGAACGCAACTCAGAAATCATATACATCGTAGTCACGAAATGAAAGGGACCATTAATAACTGTGTTACAGACAGAAAAGAATAAGATTTTCTCTTGTATCAGGTGTCTTAAGAGGTGACTGAGGTATCGAAACCGATAGTTGGTGGGATGTGCAGCAGGATTCTCATCGTGAAAGCTCTGCTCTGCGATTGCCAACACGCTTGCCCAGCGCTGCAATTATGGGGGCAAAATTCCCCGTTTCTTGGGGAGGCCTATATCCAGCAGTGGACTTCCAATGGCTGTAATAATGAACAAACAGTATACTGTGGTTTGTTTATAGATTCGAGACATAAGAACAGGACCAAAAATTTGAACTTAGAAAAAGGATCAATATTATTATATTATAATAGAAAGGTCAAATACATATATTTAAATGTATTTATAAAATAAAGTAAAGTAATGTAAATACATAACGCAATGTTTCAATATCGTGCTTGAGTTCTCATATGTGTAGATTTTGGTTGGACTTACGTTAACTTTTATTTTATCCAGCTTTAACCAAATATACAGCACCAAACGTGAGCTCATTGCAACGTTGCAATATTTTGCATAGGTGTTCGCACTTACAGTTCGCAGATTAGTATATCTAAATAATCTAGCATATAAAGATTTTTATTTGTATGTACTTGGTGAAATTAGCGCATTCCGCTGACATGACAGTAACTTTTTTAACTTTATAACTTTAGTATAGATTTTTTTGTAAATATAGAGTTTATTTTTCTTAGACCAGGTCGGCAAACTCACATAAACCTGGTAGCAGTAAGCGTCACCGCAGTCTATAGACGCACGTTATATCACTAGTGCCTTGCTATCTTTGCCTCCCTCTCACCCTTAAAACCGAAACAGCAATGCAAACTCTGCTACTTTGCGGCAGAAATAGGTGAGAGTGAGGTACCAATTCAGACTACATTACAAGCTACCTCATGTACTACATCAACTTATTAACTGTATTCAATTAAATGTATGTATTAGACTCTAACATCGACATTCACGTCAGGCAGAAGAAGCGTGATAATTTCAATAATCACTGTTATTTAATATTATTTCCGTTGTAATGACGCTCTTTTGTTTAATCAATTGTATTTAATGTTTTAAGTTTGAATACATTTAGAGATCTTCGTTCAAATGGCCACCATTTTATGATTTATTAAAATTGTATAAAACAAAAAGATATTTGACAAGATAAAATAATTTGAATGAGTGCCAAGCGCGCCGGCTTGGTGTCGAACCCGGGAACGTATAACCAAGTCGAACGCTTTAACCACTGAGCTACCAGGGCGGTGAAATAGTGGCTAAAGTTTAGGATGACGTATGATTCCAACTTATTGACATTATACTACATTGACTGTCCAGGACGGGGTGTTCAAAACCGACCTATCACAGAGCGTTTACAGGATCCACAAAAAGGTTGCAATAAAAAGGATATGTTGTCGGATTGACATGGTATGACGATTATTGATGCCTTAGATTGTGAGCATAATGGACAGTCCTCATTTTGCTGAAGTTTTCTATTTGTTATATACCAACAACCTGCAGGTTATAATTAACTAAATTTAACTATCAGGTTTAAAGGATTATGTTCCTATGTATTTACTTTAAATACATCCAAAAAACAAATATAGAAAATAAAACGAATTTAACTTTATGTTATGCAGTTAAACACTATTATTTTACGAGGAAAGCGAGTAACCTGTCTGTAGGCTATTTGTTATGGGAATCATCGTGGCCTGTACTATGCTATTGGTTATTCCATGACTGTCTCGTCCTACATCTGAATTCGCTTGCGGAACTCAACCTTGTTGACTACGTTATTGATTTAGCCATCCCTCAAACGCCTGCGTTCAACATCGCAGACTATTATACTATGTATGGATCCCGAATTCGGTCTATTCTATGAATAAGGTCTATTGTATCTTATTGAAGTTAATTACTTTACAAAAATTCATTTGAACCCTTTTTGAAATCATGCAATATTATACCTCAAAATTATAAAATAAAATCCTATAGTCTAACCATTATAGTCATTGGGAGTCCACTGCTGGACATAGGCCTTCCTAAAAAAGGCAATTTTGCCCATAATTGCCGTGCTGGTTTCGCCACGAGAATGCTGCTGCCTATCACCGTCCTGTGCATTTGAGCTACACTGTTAGGGTTGGATATAGCACCATCTGTCGGTTCTGATACCTCAGTCGCCTAATATGACACCTGTACAGAGGGAGGTATTTTTCTACTATGTCGGTCGTTGTGGTTGTCGGCAAAGTAGAATAAATAGTACCTTAAGTCTAGTTTCAGCTTATTTTTATTATCATTGTATTCGGAAGTAGTAATTGATTCAAAACTATTTGTATCACAAAGGTCTTCAAAAAGTATCTGGTGAAAGAGTACACTAATGTTAATAAAATCACTTCACGGATATTAAACAACAGAGGAAATGCAGATAATGCTTAAATGTATATATGTTAAAATAGACAGAACATACACGATTTCACTACATAAATGTTTGTCCTATCCAACCATCATATAGGAATTGATCTAATATGAACAACATATACTTATAAATATAAAAAATACCGTGTATGTAAATAAATATATTTTCAATCAATTTCAAATACAACACAAGTTTAGTATACATTACAAAATATTGCCTCGTTAAACATAACGGAGCTATATGTGCATCAGACGGTTGAGCTTGTAAATGTTTTAAATGCATTATTCATTCAAAGACAGATCGATCCCTTTGTTTGTATTCACATAAATTTACAACAGTGATCTCAACGTGCGCATCTGATGCCGTCTAAGTAAATACTACTTCCCAGAAAATGGACGATTCATTCTGAATTCAACAAAACGCAACTGTATTTATGAATCAAAATGATGCGATTTACAATTCTTTATCATAGAAAGCACTCTTCCTGTGTAATGTGCTAGATTTTTTGAGAAATAGTCTCGCAGACTCTGTGTTTATTAATTCTGAAGTAAAAACCTTCTAAGCAAATTCGTGAAATACCATTGATGTGCCAATGCAATCGTGCATTTCTGTGACAAAAATATTGTCACGGCGAAACAGGTCTCTTTTCTGCATTTTTAAAAATGGCATACGAACATACAAAAAGAAGATAAAAAGATAACATACTAGTACCAAAAATAAACAAACTTATTTGAAAGGTTTAATGCGAGTATGGGAAGCGAGAGAGGTAGCCCAATGGGATACAGGCGTGTTGTATGTATGTAAAAAGAATGTATATAATAATATGCATAAATTTATTTACCACTTACTGGGAGTCGATAGATAAAATAAATTACGAGTATGTTGTTGCTCGGTAAACTAATATTTTTCATTTTATTTTGGAGTACCCAAATCTGTCAATTTTTTACAATCAATTTAGGACACAATGTCTCGCTTTAACATTCTAAATGCAAGTACTAGAAATTTATAAAATAAATTCGCTTGTTTTTAATTTTCTGAAAAATACAATGTCTCCATGGAGAATTTGTATAAATATAAATTAGGGAATATACTAAATTAGGGAATACTGCAACTGATGAAATAAAATAAGGAAAGGTATATTTCAGGGTGGTTTTCTAGGTGGTTTTTTTCCTCTTTGGTTTGGCCTAGCTCTTAAGCCAATCTCGCGTTAATTAGCTGACTGAAATCTAGGATTTAACATAAAATGCAATAGAACATTATTCAAACTATCAACTTCATCCACTATTTATGGATGACTGAAAACTTTACTCTTATAAATTATCGCTTCTGGATCGAATGCTCGATATTACTAAAATGTTTTCAAACGATAAAAGAATGGATTTTGGTTTAGATAAATGTCGAATACTCAATATGATTAAAGGGAATATCGAACCTAAAACATACTTGCTTAGTGAAAACCAAAAAATATAGATTTAATGAAATTAAATAAAAAAACTATTATAGATTATAGACACCGCTCTTTGAATGATACATTGATATACAATATGAATAGAAATAGGCGAGTGTCGGGTAGTACCCCATGCAGGTGACTTTGGAAGAAGGTAGATCTAGAGACTGACCTCAGGTTGTATTTAAACGACCTTTATAATAAACCATCTTACAGTATGTTATAACAAAATTTAGCCCTTGTTATATCGGTTTCCGTAGTGTAGCGGTTATCACGTCTGCCTAACACGCAGAAGGTCCCTGGTTCGATCCCGGGCGGAAGCATTGATTTTTTTTTATTGAGTTCGTAAAAAAAATATAAGAAAACAATGCAATATATTGAAGTGAACTTTGACATGAATTTAAAGAAATTTGAAAAGAAGTGGCCTTATTTAATACAACATGCCCTTGAAATACAATTATTAATTAATAAAAATACACAACATCACAGATAAATTTGCTGTTGTGGTTTAAAAAAAATAGCGAAGCATAATACTGCTGGAATAAGATTTACAAATCGTGAAATTATTAAATAAATTATCAGAAAAACAAACAAAATAACAAACAGGAATATACGTATGTCCTTAAATTTGACGATCCCATTTCGTTGATGAAGCGTCATGGATTCAATCCTCACCCAGTACAAACATTAATACTACCTCTGTTGACTTGTTCTTTATCTTTTGACGATTTGATTTTGTTTTTTTTTAAATTGTACCCCTATTTTAGGCGATTGCGTGAACAGAACGTAAATCAGACACAGTTAAAGTTATTATTAAGAAGTAGTGACTTAAACCTTTTTGATACAACATACACTAGAAATATATTAAATTAATAAAAATAAACGTGACGCACCCTAATGTTTGAATGACACACGACACCACAGTGCATATCGCTGTAGTGGCAAAAAAAAAAATTTTCCTCTTTATAACTACCATCTACGATACTACGGCGTAGCAGATCTAATCATGACCGTAGCCATGTACGTGCAAAACAAACGCTCATTATGACTACGCTAAATTGTATTATTAGGTTCAGGTTTGTACGGGATCATCAGCGTTTTAGAAAGTTTACTAATTCCAGACAAGGCCGCGGTGAATCGTTCATTGACTGCATGGACATACTTTGGGTCCGATGGTGCCTGATGCCCGATGAGGGCGCTTATTCATTGTAATTTTTGCACACTACTTAAAAAATATGACAATACTAAAATAATGACTATCCATCAACACGTACATTACCTATACAAGCATATTCGTTTATATAATTTAATAATATAAATATAATTTATATTAAACAAATCTAAACATCATTATCATTTTACACAAAACATCTTGCACAAAAATTTTAATGAAAAAAAGGGTGCTCTACTTATAATTGTTTTTAATGGTAGTATAAGACCTGAAATTATTAAATAAATAGATAATCAACAGCGTAGATATTGTTCCCGTTAAAGCATGTGAAAAAATATGACTGTTTTGTATACGAACGAGTTTTGTGGTTTTTGAGTTTGTTTGTAACAAACGTACCTGTATGAATCCCATTTTACATATTTCCATGTGGTTATGACACGATTAAGTTAGAACTAAATATCAATTCTAACTGTACAGTCTTTTATAGATGATCATAGCATACACAGAACAAGAAAGAAAATTGTACAAAACCTATTTTTATTGTCAATTGTACAATATTGCTTTATTTTATTGTTGTTTGACTTATTCTACAGGCACGTTTAAATGGCCAGCTTCTAATTAAGGCTGAGTGGTAGTGCGCTAGGATTGGAACCCAGATTTCAGTGGATCAAAACCACACTTTTCAATGTTGAACATCTGTCTTATTTTAATTTTTTCATTATATTTTAATGAATTACTTTAAAAAAAAACATTTTGCCATAACATAATATACTTTTCATTTGCCGTGAGGTACCGGCAGAGTAGAATAGCACCTCCCACTGTAGCAGACGTAGTAAAAGGTGACTAAGGTATATCCATTCGAAACAGTGCTCTGCGATTGCTAACACGCTTGCCCAGTGCACAATTATGGGCAAAAAACCTCTTTTCTTGGTGAGTCCTATATCCAGCAGTGGACTTCTAATGGTTTGATGATAATGATGATAAATATACTCATCGACAATTTAATTTAAATTAATTATGACATCGTGATACCAAAATTAAAAATATATTTTTTTTATCTGTTACGCTTAAAAGATAAATACATAAGCTACATTAGATCTTAAGAAAGTTTGAGGCACTTAGCTAGCTAGGCTTCCATTTTCACATATTTAATGTAGGAATTAATGTTATGCATATAAATCCTGTATTTAAAATAATTAACGCTATTAAAAGTTATTTCCTAATTTATAGCTTTAAAGTATTTTCTTTATAAAACCAACATAATTTCTAAGAAAAAGTTATTTCTCTCAAGATAATGTTCTTTTTGTAATTCATCAACGATATATCGTTAAACAGAATTCTTTTCTACAAAATCGAACGATGTAGAACATTAAATCTACATATGATCACAATTAGTGCCTTTGCTAAGTTGTGGTATCTGCGTATTCAATGAGGCTATATTGCCTAAACAATAATTTGAGACTATAATAATATATATATATATATACTACAAAGTCGAGCCTTTCAAAGAAATAATTTCGTCTTTAAAATATTTACATATCCCGAGAATCGTTTAAATACAAAATCACAAGAAAGTCGGTATTGGGAATAGATGATTTAATTAATTCTGAATGGTTGAAACCAAAGATGCCAGCATGCATTTCTGCAACATGGGTTAAGAAAATCCACGAAGATTTCAGTACGTTACTTTAATTAAAATTTTTATTGTTAAAAATTAAATTAATGTTGATTACTTTTAAATCCTCTTGATAGACGTAGGCTACTATTCTTCCCGGAGAAATTTCCTCCCCTTGTGACATAATGTAAAACATACGCGCTTAAAGCTGCAATTTGCGAGATAATGATCATAATATATTAACCTCACTCCGAGGTAAATATATAAGTGTGAAAATTAAAAACATTGTATTATGTACCATAATACCATATACCAATAAATTTCGAGGTTTATGATTGACAACTTTATTGTATTATTGTATGTGGTGTATTATACACTTCAATAAAGGACGCTTTTATGTTTTCAAAATTTACTATTGATAGGAAATACATAAATATATTAGACATGGGATCGAGCTTTCTGGAGTTGAACATATTTTTCCAAAATATTAGTAAAATTTTTTGTTTAAAGTTATTGATAAAATAACTCGTTATTATTAATGTTGACTCTATTTAAATGATAATCTTTTTTACCACATTTATATTATCATAAAGAAAATTTGTTTGGTTATGTATGTGTAAATCAATTTGCAATTCTATTTTTTTCCTAGTTATAGTTTCATAGTCCAAGCTTATATACTTAATGATAGTAAGTATATTAAAGGTATTAAAAAAAATTTAAACATACCAAACTTTTTAATCAATGAAATTATAATAAAACAAAGCTGACACAGTTCTTGATATCACCAGTCTTTAAGAATACCGTGTTACAAACATGCTTCAGAGTAAAAGAACTTATTCTAAGGATGTGGGCATATAAAACTAATGTTAAAGATGTGTGCTTAAAAAACTAAAGTGTACGCGGCTTGATACAAAACTAGATTAACTTAAGTCTAAAATCTTAATACTAACACACTAACATGCCTACAATAAAAGGGTAGCTGGGCATCAAGGAAACACATAAAATATTAAAAGATAACTTAATTAACCATACGCTTTGTTACAGTACTCAGGAAGCGCCTAGCATATCGACATTGTGGAAGGAATTTATTAATAAAACTTGTGATCATCTAAGTGACGTAGCCACACACAACGACGACCAACAAAGTGTAATACATTGTTACAAAATCTTAATCCTAAGATAATCATCAACCCTTGACTTCTCATATTACATATTCGCTTTAGGAATAAAACAAAAATGGTGCAATAATATTTAAAAAATATATAATATAAAGAAAGCAAATCTTAAACTAAATATTAAAAAACATCTGTCGTGCTTTAAATGTGAGTAATATACACAGAAACATCAATAGAGAATTTCGAAGACCAATAACGTATAAACGTGATAGCAAGTAGTTAAACAGTTCACTTAGTCACCTTGAGTTTGCTTCGCGCTTCGTGCTGCTTGCTCGCTGCTGATGCTGTCGACGACGGAGCCTGGATGTGGCGTGAAAATGGAACGACGACTGACAGTAGTAATCTGCGTGCTCACTGCTCATGCTGTAGACGATAGACCCTCGAGGTGGCGTGAAAATGGAACGATGACTGTAGTAATCTTCTTGCTTGTTGCTAATGCTGGGCAGTTGGGAAATCTAGAGAGATAGCGGCCATGATGACCATCACATCCTGCGTATAGCATAAGAAACAGCATCAGATCACAATTATTAGCAATGACAATACGCCATACTAGGTAACAGGGTCTATTTATTTACCTCGACGATGATGATGAGAAAAGTGAAAGCAGCATAGACTTCAGTAGTTGCGGGCATCACTCATGTTGCTCCTAATAACAAAGATACAAGTAAACAAACAAGCGGGCGGACATTAATGCATGTGAAGATTGCTTGCGCTAAACGACCCATACTTACGTGAACTCCATTCAAGAAGAACCGTTTTCAGTAGTAGTGATCAGCATCAGGTTTTACTTTTCTGTGTCAGTCCAGGCGGTGCAGTCCCCGCAGCGACTTCGCCCGAAGTCAGTCTCCTGGTAAGTCGCTAAGGCGAGAGTGTTAAGATGTCGGGAGCTAAGCTCTGCCCGCGACCGCTCAGGGTGAAGTCGCTGTGGAGACTGCGCCGCAGGCATGGTCTCTAAGGATTTTATAGCCGGTACCCTAAGCCGAAAACCAGTTTGAATAATTGAATAAGTATTCTCAACTGGAGCGACACTTTGGTGTTATTCTAAAAATATTCTTTTACTAATATATTTTTTTACGTTACAGTAACCAGATGATTTCAATGTGCTTTCTAACTTCATGTCAGAGATTTCAATCGATTGTTAGTGATCATTACACGTAATACTCAGATCGTGAAGAAACCGAGCTAGCTCTGGGAGTAGTTATATGATATATATCCATAATTGTAGTAGATTTTTGGAAGGATTTTTTTTAAATATTTTATATCAGTACGATGTATAACTTTTAATTAGTTTTCAGTTTCAGTTTATATTTGTTTAACGTTTCGGTTACCATGTGAAAGCTGATTTTAAGATTGACAAAGTTAGATTTCCAGGTTCTTACACAACTAAAAACGCTGTTAAATAAATAACATTTTGAAACCATTAAAAGATTAAAAGTAGTTATAATAGGCAAAAGGGTACTGAAAGAGATTTACGAGAATTAATTCTGTTCATTAATAGCAAAATTGTCACTTAAATTTACTTATTTCTTTAGGTTGACAGTTCAATTCTTTGGAGCCCTACATTTATATAACCTACTTTACCTCCATTATATCCATACATTTATCCTGTATTATAAAAGTCACCCTATCTCATGGGGTGGACCCTGTTACTAAGTAGCAGAATTTACGTACTTCGGTTGACCTTGACCAATAGTACGACAGGACCCTTGACGACAGAGCAGTCATCGGAAGGACATAATATTCTTATGTAAGAATACAATAAAAAAGTATAATAAAATAAAAAAGGCCGTATTTTAAAAATCTTAAAGCTTCATAAACTTTTTTAATATAGGCTACATTAGATGACGTTACAGTAACGCGAATGTAGGACAGAATGCGCGCTTCAAGTCTCCTTCAAACAGTTCCAATCAACAAGTTCATTATTCCGAACAATTCTATCTTTCTGTCATATAATTAGACAATATGTTTATTGTAACTTGTTTTAATATATGAATAATTTACAAGTGTGATATTTCGTTAACTAAATAAGGTTTTATAAGAAATAGCCCTTAAGATTATTTTAATAAGGAACTAATTCGACCATCTTTGTGAGTCCAAAGTGTTTCACATTATTAATACTAATTTATAAATAATAACTAAAAAAATAGGAGCGCGATATCTTTCCAATACTTACATATTACTATTTGACGTATTTCTATATGCTCATATATCAAAAATAGCAATAACGACATTTATGAGAACACCTGTAGACAGCAACGTCGGCGGTGCATTTGCCAAGAGTCGCACATGAAGTAAGGTTGGTGATTCGGGCGACTTGGTGAAGTTGGCGTTAGACATATTTTTGACAAGCTTCCGCTTGCAATCTTGTTTTGTCTTTTGGAAAGTAATTTAAATATTTGACCGATTGATGACATAAGAGTGCTTTCATCAACGGTAGCCCTTTTTCATTTCTTACGCTCAGCCATATAGATGAAGGTCAGGTTCTGATTGCAGCGGTAATATTTTTGCAATAAGATATTTCTGAATTTACCTTATCTATGACGACTCGTTTTCTAAGATGTTGATGCCCCGAGCGAGGCTGAGAAGGTGTCGGCGGCGGTGTTTGCTTTATTAGCATAGAGCTTATAGCGTTATCAAACAACGCTTTAATCTTAGCCCACAACACGTATCGTAATCGTCCGTAGCAAGACGTAGCCGCTTGTAGCGTATGTTATCGTAGCACATCGACCGATAGTATTTTCGGATAGTGCTTCGATAGACGACGCGGCGCACCTTCAAAACGGAAACCTGCACAAGTATGCGAAGAATCACTGGTTCAAATCACGGTAAAAATAGCTTTTTTTTCTTTCAATTTTCATTTTCGCTACGAGCACACGTTTACTCTTATAATCGACCGAAGGGAAAAGGGGCTTTATTCATATAATTTTTGTAAATAGTGCACTAAAATGGGAGATTCTACGCAAAAAAAAATTATTGCATTAAAATTAAAATAAATTCGTTATATTTATTTATCTTTAAAATCAATTGTCGATTTTTCGATAGCTCAATTTCTGCGTTTCATCTGTTTTGATAATTATTTTTAAAGATAGTTTAGTTCGAACCTAACCGTTCTAATTCAATGCGCTGAACTTTTACTTTTCCCTTTAATTTTAGTTCGTTAAAATATTTGTATTTTTTTTAATTACACAATTATTATTTTATAATATATTTTTTTTATACAATAAAGCTATAAGCAATTGCCGATAAATTTTCTTAAACGAAAACATCAAACAAAAATGATCGCCAATTGTTAACCACAATCGATTTTTTCATTTATTTTCGAATTATATATACCAAGTGCCGGTGAAAATATTACCACCGCGATTCAGTGTTCCCATTGTGTTGAGAAACGGGTTGTTGGTTACAGGTCTGGCGTGTTTGTTTGAATATACTAGTACACAGACATGTCTGACTGCTTGTCTGTCTGTGGCATCGTAAAATAAAAGTCTAAACCAGTTCTGGTGCGTTGTGTAAGTAAGCAAATAAGGTACATGATTCCTAGCTATAACTTATGCTGATTCATTACCATCGGTTCATGTCGTCCAGAATTCAAATCTCACTGAAATTCTGTTAATTAATAAATAGGTTTATAAATATTATCTATTAATCAACCTACTCTTTACAATTCTCCGATCTCAATCTTCTCCTATTGGACGAACGACGTTCCATGAGATTGTAATCTTCCGGTTACTTAAAGTTACGTAGGCGGCTTAATCGGTAAATTTAAAATACAGAATACAGACTTACGTCTGTACTATAAGTACAAAAATATTAAAGAGACAAGAGCTCGGAACAAAGCCTGATTATATCTAAGTCGACAACAACACAGGTATTTATAGTTCTTCAGAAGCTTTACAACATCGTCGTCCTCGAGAAGAACAAATAAAAACGACAGAAGCATGAAAAGGAGGCATGAAGATGATGTTTTCTTAAAATTGTGTCAACACCTTGTTAAAAAAAAAGGAAATGATTAGTCATACTTCTTCTCAATCCACAAGTACTTGGAAAATATCGCTGTATACGATAGGGTCCATTGTATTGTACTATTATGTGCATTCCGTTATTGTATTCGATTTATTTGTGAATGTACAATACGGATTATATTATTATTACGATTACAGGCATATCTCGCTCCTAATTGAAGTTTATAAGCTCTTTTCTAGGGTCATTACGAATCGTATTGAAAGCTTGTTTGATGGCTCCCAACTTTGTAAGCAAGCCTGTTCAGAAAAATCTACACTTCATAGGACATACCATATCCTACTGTTGCGGCAAGTTTTACAAATAACGGAAAAATATATATTAGAGTTCTCAACAAGTCTTTATTCAATTGTTACAATTGAAGATCACGTTTCAAACTTTTGATCACTTTGTGTGATCTACGACAAACTGTTTGAAGCCTGGTTTATTTGATGTACTACAGTTGGTGTTCATCTACAAATTTATAGTGAACAGTCGTTTGAATAGAGGATTACCATATTTTTTATGATTTAAGGAGTTTTAATTTAATGTGGTTTTTTAAGTTCCGAGGAAAAAATCAATTCAACCTTTTTTTTTATAGAAAACGCGCAATATGCTTTATTGACGAAAGAAATTAAAAAAAGCCTCATCTACTTTTATTAAGTAGATAAGGTTTTCTATACATTTTTCTTCTTACTTTCAAAAGTCCAAAAGTTGTTGGGTAATTCTAGAAACGCCTCATTCCCTCGACGCCCAAAGACGCCCATGCAGCGGCAAGAGGACCGCTATGAAAACGTGCGCGCGCCCTTTACGTTAATACCCCCTCTCTCCCCCATCTACGAACACTCACCCCACAGGCATACCTCACAACTCATCCCAAACCAATATCCCAAAACACCCAATCGCCAGAAAGTCGACGTTCGTTCGCGTTGGTTTACAAAATAGACGGTACAAGCGGCGACGACAACACCAATGGCCTCACCGATATGGATGCGACGTAAACAGAGCTATAGAGTTACATACAAAAATTCCACCTAAGGCCCTTCGGCGGTCACAAACTCCATATCGGAAGGCTAGGAAAACAGTGTGTGGAAGGGAATTTGCCGAGTGTGACCGTGTAGGCGCCAAAAACCCTCTATACTATTACGAAGCGCCCGACTGTCGTGAGAGGTGGCAATGAAGAAAGCTCACACTAAACTGAATATAACTGAATATAACAGTTAAAACTGTATACAATAAATAAGAAAATATTATAACCATTACAACAGTTTAGAAATTGTACTCGGTTGGACACCGTGACACCTTTTATTCCTACTAATATTAAAAATGCGAAAGTAACTCTGTCTGATTATCTGTAACGCTTTCCGGCTTCTACTCCTCAACCGATTTTAATCAAATTTGGCATAAACAATCTTTAGACCCTGAGAAAGGACGTAGGCAAATTTTGCTAAGGTTTACTCAGAGCTAGGAATTTGAAACTTATTTTTCAGGCCATTGATTCGATATAAATAAACATGACATTCAAAGTTTATATAACTTAAGGTAAAGAGGTATATAGGTATATTATATTATATAAAGGTATAGTATTAAATATTTAGGTATATATATATATATATATTTATAGTCCCCAAAAAAACTATTCCACGCGGACCAAATCGCGGGCACAGCTAGTAATATATAAATATAGTAGCATATGTAGAAACAATTGTTAAAATTGTTAAAATCCACAGTAACATTACTATCTGTATTTTTTTATGTTAACGAAAATAACAGCCCTCATTAAATCACTTAGTTGTCTATCTGCCTATGTATGTGTACGTCATTTGTCTGGAGAACGTATAGTATCAGTATGTATAGTATAAGTATCGAGTTAAATTGAATTCTGCATATCCTACAGTCTTTTCTACAACTTCAAGAGTTGTAAAAAAATACTGAAAAAAAGAAAGTCCGTTTATGCCGTAAATAGCGAATGTTTCGACATTCTCATAGAAAAATCAAAGTTCATAGTGTATTTCCTGTAGCCCTAAAATGAACCTATGAAATAATATAAACCTATGAAATTTCGCAAGGTAAAAGGTCTGATAGACATATACCTATGCAATAAAATCTTTAAAGTAATCGTGTTTTAAAAAGTGCAAACTCAATCTTGCAGGTATTGTCGAATTTTTATTTTCTAGAAAATAAAATAGGTGAAATGAGCCAGTTTTACTTAAACATTTGTACGGATCCTAAACGCGTATTTGCCCAGAACACTGCATACAGCTAACTACATGTTTTATTTTGATAGTGTAGGGTTTGCGCTGACTAAAATTAGTTGGTGATGCAATCATATCGATTTTGCATGTCCAAGGGGGTTGAGCCCAGCAGCCCCTCGCTGCTACCGGTCAAAGAGGAGCAGCGGGATGTTGTCGCATTGAATATACATTTATTTACCTAGTGCACGGCACCGCGGTATGGTTGGTACTAGAACATGTACATGAACAATATTTATGATTTAGTTTGTTTATGTTTTTTGTTCTTTCTTATATTGTGGTTTATCTGTTCTTTCTTGTTCCTTCTTTGAACACTTAATAAAGAACTGCAGTTTCATGAAAGCAACGTAGTGCCATGCTATTTTATTTGCTGCTTTTTTGCACACATATTTATACGATCATATTTGTGTTTTACCTGTGTCTGTCTGTTGAATGTATTTATTTATATATTATATTTGTGATTCCTCTGTTTTCGATTTACCACGGTGTCAGTTTAACGTATGAGATGTTGTGCGAATATTATTATTATTAAATACGCTCAACTCCTGAACTGTATAATATTGAAATGATTACAAAATTACTTCCAAATGGGAAATATTATCTATCTTTATAATTCAGAAAACCGTTAACTATCGTTTGCATTGCTGAGTTCCGGTCTAAAGAGAGAGGCAATGAATTTAGTAGGTAATGTGGCACATAATATCCACAAATCACAACGCGTTAGTGATATCCTCGTGACATAACGAGCGTCTATAGGCTGCAGTAACGCTTACTATCATGCGGACTGTTTGTCGACGTGGTCATATAAAAAAATACATATGGAGGTATAAACGATATATTATATATATAAATTATAATTAAACACATCTATTCGTTTGTCTGTCGGTTCGTTGCTGCTGATATACAAAACTGTTTATTAATTTTAAAGGGACTTATACTGGCTGCTAACTCAGGCTTTTTTGCTTTATTATTACTATTGTCGTGGGAACGTGTGCAAGTGAACCCGTGGAGCGATGCTAGTTGATAATATAAACGAATATTATAGAGGCAAAAGAATAACAGAACATACAAGTTCAACCCGATAAAATCACGACGGAAAATAGTTTAGTTTGATAATTACAATAACACAATTTCGTAAAAAAGGCTCTCCCGTTTCGAATGTGTTCTTGTCATATCTTTGAACCACTTGAAGACAATAATTTATTGCCGACAGCGGTAAGGATTTTTATGAACACCAATCGCTAGGTAAACATGGAACCTGTTTTCTAGTTCTTTAGGTTTCATTCTTGTGCTGTACGTGATGAACTTGAAGTAAACTTAGTTTTAAAACTAGTTTGGCACCGGCGCACTATTTTGGGTTTCAATAAATAATGTAGATGTATCTTATACATTTCAGTCATCAGTCACCTGTTTCAATCTTTCAACACTTTTCAATTCTGACGATACAAAAGGGCTTGTAATCGAGTCTACAAAAATAAAATGTACTTGAGTTCACAACAATAAAGAATCTAAGGCACTGCTTTGAATTCAAACAGTACCAGCATAGCAATTACTAATCAATAATCTCATAGGGTCATCAGGAGTCATCTGTTTTATATACTTTGAAAATATTATTGTAATTTTTATCTTATAAGTATTAGTAAAGGGCGTGTTTGAAAAAAGTATGTTTGAGTTTGATAAATTTGAATGAACTTAGATACAAACATCGGCATCGAAGTAACTGCTAACCACTAACTGATTGGGTTATCAGGGACATCCGTTTTATAAATACAGATTTTATTGCTTCCAGTTCTCGGAATCGAAAAAAATCCGGGGTTTTGCAATGGGCGTATATAAAAAAATTATGTTTGATTTGTATACTTTTTAATGAAAATATACAAACTACTTCGAATTTAATTAAAGTCAAAGTCACTCCCCTTCTCATCTCTTTCATTAATATAAAATTACGGCTTTAATATGAATATCGAGACTTGCACTGTGTACCTGTGTACATAAGTTCGTATTGCAGTGGAATTGATTTTACACCGCTATAGAGGCTGAGCCCGGCCAGACAGGAGCGTCGGGAGCCTGCAGAGTGGGGGGTGGGGGGTGGAGGGTGGCACTGATCTGTATATAAACGTTACGTGTGTGCCATTATTAATTTCTGATGCATTACTAAATGCTACATCGTAATAAATCTTGTAGCCCGTAAAAGTTAATTAAAAAATACGTACACTTAACACCTATGCCAGGAGGTATCGGCAGAGTAGAATAGTACCTCCATCTTTATCAGGTGTCGTAAGAGGTGATTAAGGTCCCAGAACGGACAGATGGCACAAGGCAAGGATTCGGGCGGCAGCATTCCCACCGCGAGTTATGGGCTAAATTCTCCCTTTCTTGGGAAGGCCTATGACCAGCAGTAGACGGATATAATGAACACCTAAACGGTAATACCTGTGGTGTAGCAAGCCTTTCTAGTTGTATCTGGGACCGCTAAAACCTATTCCTAGTCAATAGCTGCCAGCTTCTTTTAGTTTTACCTATTTTTAACACATTTTTATACATTTGGGTTGTATGTGTGTATGTAACGGAATCTTTGAACAGGTTGCGAAACGTCTAATCAATTTGAAACATTGCCTACGTTTTAGGGACCGGTTTCGATACAATTCGATAAAAATTTCTATTATGCTTGTTAGGATAGTTGCATCCTAGGATTCATAACTTCTTTCGTCCATTATCGTCAGTATCATAACTCATTTCGTTCATTGATCCTCTGTAAAAAAGTAAAAAAAAACAAAGCAAGCGCGCAAAATTATACATTGATACATTGCAACATGACATGACCACGAAAGACAATGTTAATTCGTACAAAGATCTATATATAGATAAAATAAAGACAGGTTTGTTACAACACTTATAACTCGAGATGTGCTGAAGCAATTTTCATATTTACTGGTTAGTTAGATTTGTCTCCGCCAGGAATAGCAGAAAACATATTAAAAACAATGAAAACTCGATATGTGTAATGAATACTTAAACATATCAATAAACGCTCATTTTTTTCTGGCATGTCAAACATTTGTTGTGCAATCCTGTCAAATCCTGTAACATCTATTTATGTGTACGTTCAGAAATATATTTTTTGTAAAATGAATCGAAAGTTATATTTGTTTGTTTTAAACATTAATTTGTGTAAATAATTTATTGATTATTTAATTTTTTATTTCCAAAAATAATACCTAAGATTTATTAACAAAAGTGTAAATGTCTTTTTATAATATATTTATTTAAATATCTTTTTATATTTTATCTATTATTTTTCTTGACAAGCTCCTGGCTATGTCTCGAAAGTTCAGGCACTGTTATTATATTTGGTAGTTTTGTGTGCTTTGTGCGAGTGCATTAATACCAATGCCGCGTTCTAGAAGATGTAATCTTTCCCAGTGGAGCCGTAATGCAATTAGGCAGCGCAATATCACGAGTCAATTATCTCATGAAGAACGTTAAATTGCACAAGAGGAGCGCCGCGTTTGTATGGTATGCAAAGAAGGGCCTTAATGCGTGCTTCTTAAACACAAGAGCAAGAAGAGGCAGCCCTTAGAACGGCTAGGTTGAAGACGAGAAAGAACGGTTGAAAAAAGAGGAATAATCTTTGAAGTGCCAGAAGAAACTAGTTCAAGTTTTGATTTGAATCGAGCAGCGTTTCTATATGATTGCACCATCGACTCATCTCGCATCGTTTAGGTTGTATTGTTCGAATGGACGTTGTTTGCCAACATTGTGGCGCATTGAAGTTTGCTAGTGAACGCCTGGATTTTGCTACCTTAGTGGTAAGGTGAAATTGCCATTATTAGTCCCGCCACCAGAGCCATTGTGCTCCCTGCTTTATGGCGTAACACTAGAATCATGACATTTTCTAACGAACACTCAAAACTACAATATCTGTTTCTAAATAACTTCATTTGGGACGGAAAAAAACACGGATATAATCCAACATTTAAAATTGTAAATTGTAATTGTAAAAAAAACCTGGAATATATCATTGCAACCTATTGAAAATGCACAGCCTAAATTCTTGGAAATATATTTCATGGGCAATAAGGAAAAACATCTTGACCGGCTTTAAGGGATCAACACAGCTATAAAAAGAGCAATTCTCCAAAATATGCAGCAAATACTTCATAAAGATCGGGCATTGGTCAGGCTATTCAAGACTGCTTTAGAGCGCATGCCAAGTGATGACTATAAAGTTGTGATCAGAGCAGATAAAAGACACATAAACGCACATTCAATGCTCCAAAAATCGATGAAGTGGCAATCCTGATTGTTGGTGAAAACTTGGAAACACGTGACAGGACGCAATACTGGGCAATTAAAAGAAATATATGAAACACACCGTTCATATGACGCGATACAATACCCGCTAATGTTTTGGCAAGGAGACGATGGATATCACTTTAATATCAAAATGATTAATCCATTGAATGGTAAGATCAATATTATTGTTTTCATTTGAATTAGATTACATTTTATTCTGTTTGCTTCTGGTACCCAAAAACGTTGTCATTTTTAATTTAGTAGAGAGTACCTGTACGCCTAAGCTTATATTCTTAAATACAATTTTTACTGTATTTATTTCAGGTGAGGAAACTTAGTTCTATGAATTATTACGCGTATCGTTTGATGATTCGTGAAAATTCTAACAATTATTCGTTGCGATATCGTCGACTGATTCAACAATATTACGTTGATATGTAAGTTAAAATCTAAACGATGCTTATACATTGTATCGGCGACGATCAACTGATGATAATGGTAGAGCTATCACAACTAAAGTATAAGGAAACGATTCCGAAGTTGACAACAGTTGGATTGTTCTATATTTGCCACTTCTTTCTTTTTATTCAAGGCTACAAGAATAATTATCTAGTTAATGTTTCATTTTATATTTTGTTTTTTTTTAATACCTCGTTTCCAAATACATGATTGGTGTGGATTGATCAAAAATATGATTTTTTTGATAATATATAATTAAATCAACTTAAATTTTTATTTGCAATTATAATAATAACTTTATTCAACAACAAAAGGAAACTTAAACTAAAATACATTTTGATACTTAGGTACCTAAACTATACCTACTACCTATATAAATGCACCTAAATAAATAAGAGGGTCGGTAAAATCTTAGTAAAATTCTTACGACAGGTAGATATGAACCGATAGTAATGAATCAGCATACGTTATATTGCTAGCAATTATATAAGCTTGCAAATAAATAAAAATACATCAAAACCTGCAAGTTACGATGTCACAGACAGACACGTCAAACCTGTAAAACCCGTCAACAACCGGATATAACCAGTTTCTCAATACAATGGGAATACTACATCGCGGTTGTAACATTTTCGCCAGCACTTAGTATATATAATTTGAAAGTATTTAAAATAATTTATTGTGGTTAACAGTTCTCGATCTTTCTTGATGTTTTCTGTTTCTCGATTTAAGTAACAGAAAATTTACTCGTATTGGTAACTGCTTACCACTTTCTTATAATTTTTTTCTTATTGGAACATAAACATTTTATAATTAATTAAAAGTGAACGCAAAATAAAAGTTAAGTCTTTGAAATTAAATACCAAAACAGAAGAAACGCGAAAATTTGGAGCCAATTTGCGATATTTCGATTTTATTTGAAAAATCTAAATTTAAAATAGAAATTTATTATTATACAAAGAAAGTTCTGGGCATTGAAAATACAATATTCATTCATTTAATTAATGTTATACGTTATATCTCCCATTTTAATGTACCATTTACAAAAATATATATGTATTTAGAACATTAAAAAAGGAAACAAAATGTTTTTACTGTGATTTGAACCAGTGAATCTATTGAAGTAAATACTATCGTTCGGTGTGCTACAATAAAATACGCTATAAGCTGCTACGATTATGATTTAGGACAGATGGGACTACGCGAAGACGGGGTAAATTAATTCAAATTATATACCTTTTAAAATGTATACATATTTAAATATTTATTTAATGAAATGAAATTTAAAGTGCTTTATTGAAGTTGAAACCAATTATTGTTGTAAATACGATTTAAATGCAATTGATTAATTTTATGCGTGAAATTTACACCTTACCCGTCAAATAAGTCTTACACGGCAAACCTATTTAACCGGTATCTCAACACGATAGCAACACTACATCGCGCTTGTAACATTTTTGCACGTACTTGGTATATATATAATTCGGAAATAAATACAAAAATTGTTAGTGATTGCTGATCATTCTTGACCTTTTTTTGAAGTTGTTATTAACTTAATAGAAAATTTATTAGCTACTAATCGCTATGTAGTATGTTTTTTGCTATAAAGGATTTTTTTCTGCGATTCTATTATAAAAAACAGAATTTTAAAATTCCGCTTTTAAATATATCCTTTTGACAATTTTGTTACACAGAAAACGGGACATAAAAGAATTTCTTTTTCGCTCCACGATAAATGTACTCGTAATTCACCACACATCTTATTTTTTTCCATAATATCTCATACATTGACCTAATTCTGTCACAAGTCGATTAAAACACTTGTGTGCGATTATTGTTAAAATACATATTATTAACATCCAGACACGGAACAAACATAAACATCATCATTTAAATATTTGTCCTGGATGGGGATCGAACCAACAAAATGAACGAAACGAAAACGAAAACATCTACGAGCCGAGAGATAATGGAGAGTAGGTGTTGAATAGGATATGATGTTCATTAGTTGAAAATAGGATAGTAGGTGTTGAAGAGTCTATAGAAAAGTTATTTTTATTCCCGGGATTCCTTATATTTAAATATTCTCTAATATTCACGCGTTCTTATACATTACATGATAAAACTACACTTTTAACGGTTTTAAAATGCGGTTTACTTAGCTTTTTAAAGTTTTTCTATAATAATATTATTTTGTATTTTTCTTTTCTGTATAACCATTTCCAGTGACACCACGAGACTTTCTGCACAAGGTATCAAAACGTTCTATGTGAATAATCTTATGGTAACGGTTTTGTAAGCACCGTCGCAGATAGAGGACCCGTCGTCACGACCAAGCTTCTGTTGTAAAAGCAGGAATTAATTAATTAATTAAGTATGTCGTTGAATTATTTTATAAATAGAACGTATAACATAACCGACACACAAAACGACCTTGCGAACAATGCCGCGGGTCAACTCCGAGTGCGACTGATGAAACCAATCGTATGTGCGGATATTATTACGCTCTCTCAGCTCACAACCATACTTTGAGTTGGATGCGAGCCTACAAAAATTACAGGGTCTAACTTGGTCACTTGACCATATAGTGGTATCTATCAGTCTTACCGAAGTACGTTGTAACTAGGGGGGTCAATCTCCCAAGGAAAATCTTAACAGCGACAACTAGATATCAGCAATAATCGGCAGGCGACATCTAGTTCACGACGGAGGATCCATCTAACACGCTACTTGTGATTTAGAGGCATAGTTTTTATATATTATACCATTTCAAATCACCAGTGTCGAATAATTTGTTACAAAGAATAATCATTGTCAGTATTATTGAAGCTACGAGGGTACAGGCGACAAAGAACTTACCATTTACGACTGACTTTAAACTCAAGACAGATCACATGTCATTTTCTTCTTTGAAAAATTTAACTTGTCGACTTTTTCATAACTATAGTTTATTATAGAATTCCATTTTATTGTTTTTTCTGTCGCCATTTTAAACTAAGTTGTGTTTAGAAGAAGTTGCATATTTGCGAATGTTTTTCTTTATAGAGCCATCTCACAACTATTTTTTAAACTAGAAACACGTGCAATGTAATTATGTTAAGCTACACTAGATGGTGCTATATTAAAGGCGGTGTTTCTTCTAAGCGAAGGTTGTTTTCGCGTGATGTTTCACTGGCGTACATAGCAAGCAAAACTGCTCCCAACCCGGTGTTGCTTGCTTGCTAAGAATGATTTATTAAAGAATTAGCCTTAGTATTACAATAGCCATACCATATTCTATTCATGGCACTTTTGAGATTTATAAAGAAATAAATCTTTTTGAATACACATAAAGCTTCAGTTAGACGTCTAGGCATAGTGGGGCACGAACAAAACTTTGTTTTTCACCTGGTTACTGATCATAAGGTGACTGTTCACTGCTGGACATAGATTTCCCAAGAAAGGGGGAATTAAAAACAGCAATAAATTTTGCCATAAAATTTTGATTTTTCTTCTATATTATATATATATATATATATATATATATATATATATATATATATAAGTATATATAAGTAAATATGAATTTTGCTAAGCTCAAAATTCATTGGCAAAATCGTCAAAAAAAATATTTTCTTTATTTCCTATATTTTTACTTATTTTGTATTGTTTAGTTCTTTCTTTACGTCAAACAGTAAATTGTCAATCTAAACAAAACAATTCAAACCTCCCAACGTAACGGCATCAACATAATAACTCCGTTCGTCACATAAGTAACATGAGTCAAACCTCTACCTTGTCGTCGTTTTTAACGACCGCGTATCTATTTAATAGGATAGAATATAAACTTTGGGAAACCTGAAAATCGGAAATACTAATGAATTTGAAACGTAATAATTTTATTTTACAAGCAACGCACCTTTCATAATTTTGTATAATTATGTAAATACCATGTATACGTTTTATATCATATGTATTTGACTTTTATAATAACCTGTCTTATTGGCTTAGTAAGAGGCCTCTTATTTTAGTTTTTAATAACTTTTATTATAAATTTATTTTATGTTATTTTATATTTTGTCTACAAACTTTGCTTATACTGCACAAATTCCTAATTTTTCTTTTGTAACCCTGTATTGTACCCTAATGAATTTTAAGAGACGCACCATTTTTACCCCCGAGACTGGGGGTATAAATGGTGTGTGACGCGCATGACACACACAGACTGGCTAAGGAGGGATCTTTCCAAGGACCGCAAGGCTAGCCGAGTCAGGGGCCTGGTATTGGAGCTGTACAGCTGATGGAACTTTGTTGAATTCATTAAAAAATTCTGAAGCAAATTCCACGCCAAGTCTTGCAACATACTCGTTTCTTACGAGACTACTCGTAGTTCTATTACTTTATTACTCTGCCAATACAAATCGGCAAGTGACATTGTGACTGTTAAATTTTTTCTATTTTAAATAAAGATTTTATGTAGAGCTCAAACTACTTTCAGAACTACTAATAAAACACTTCAATGACATGAATGAATGAATGAATAAACAAGCATGTGTAGAAAGGACTATGCGACTAAAGGAAACTAGTGCGGAGATCCATAGTCTTCTTACCTAGATGTCACATAGTGGTAATGTATGTGTTCTTAAAGAAAAATAAATAAATGCGTCACACGCATGTGCCGCAACAAAACACTATTATAAACTAAATTGTACAATTTTATAATGGTCTTTTTAATATGCAAGGTTCCAAGCGGACGCCATCGTTCAAATCGATACAAGATCACAACGCGAGGGGTGGAATTCGAAAGGGGATAAAATTTTGCAATGAGTTCAAGGTCAATATCGCGAGTCACCCCGAGTTGCGAATAGATAGAGAAGTATAACAGATATTTAAAATGTTTTCATAATTATATTAGCGCTGTGTCCCTACAAATTATATAATTATTTATCTTATTTGTTGTTTTTTTCTAATACCGTATAAACCTGGTCCCATCAATTATAAAATAAAAGGGAATAATCCAATTAGGCGAAGTCGTAATGTGCGTTAATTATGCTTGTGCATTGGCGACTACGACTACGGCCGCTACGGTAATGGCTAACACCGCTACGGTTATGGTTACGGCTGCTACGCCGTATTATCGTAGATGGTAGTTACAAAAAGGTAAAATATATTAATTTAATTTATTTGCGCACTAAGTTACTTTCAGCGCACATATACTCACAAATGTAAGCTATCCTCCATTATTTATTATTAGCATCAATGCAATTTTTATTATCTTTTTTGTTTTAAAAATCTGACAATAGCACGATTATTGTTTTTATTTGATATTCCTTCATTTTATTTTTTTTTTGCCACATCAGCTATATTTTTTGGAATGTCATGTCTTATTTAGACTTAAGAGTATGTCATGTTTCTTTTTATTAATTTAATATATTTGTTGTGCATATTGCATTTAAAAAGCTATAGTCACTACTTCTCAATATTAAGTTTGATTGTGTCGGATTCACGTACCCTGAAAAAGGGGTACAAAAATTTTAAGACAAAATTTAAATAGTCCTTAAAATTAGTCTTAGTTTCTGTGGGTGGTAGGAACAAGACAAGAAGACTTAAGTATATAAGTTCATCATCGGCCTACGCCTGATATGCAGAAAGTTTCCGGTTCGACCCCGGGCGATACGCATCCGGAGATATATTTTATTTTATTTGGACAAAATATATGTATTTTTTAAACTAAATTTTATTTACAGAGATAGCTTTGATATTTTAGACTTTATTAACTAAATTTTTTAAATTACATCGAAATTAGCTTTTAAAACTAAATAATTACCTGTATTACCTTTATTTTCATTCGGATAAAAGGCAGTCTACAGCAGTGACTTCACCCTGCGGTATATCTTCGCTATAATATGTAACGAGGCCAGGAGCGCTCAGGTGTCGCAGGCGGGAGCCGGGCTTTACTCGCGACCGCTGCAGGCTGCCGCTATTTTAACTATGAAGTTCTTTAGCTATGTATCAACGAAACTACTGGTAAAGCTAACACAAAATATCTAAATATTGACTTCTTCTAGCTTATCACTCTTGAAGTCGTGTACTAACTAAGCTAATAAACTAGTAACAAGCTAAGTTTTGTGGCGTGGTATGTGCCCATTTGTAATACTCTGTTCTTAGTTATTATCTATAGTAATAGAGACGATATTATATGTTTTTGTTTGAGGGATATAATGTAAAAATCTAGACTTCTTTTATTCTATTAATGCTGTAATATATATGGGCCGATCCCCTAATCAGGAAAAACTTTTATGTGTTGAGTTTTTGTGTTTGTTCTTTGTCTATTAATTTCACAATTATATATTTAAGTATTATCTGTGTTTCGTCTGTTGTCTGATATTCGCGAAAATGTTTTTTTTACATTAGTCTACTCCTTAACCAGAGCCTTTGTTCTTACATTTATGATCCAAATAATTTTCCATTAATTTAATTAAAGAATATTAATATTGCTTTATAATTTTAAATTATAATATGGCATAATTTTAGAAAGTATTAATTCATTAATATTAAATAATAAACCTCAAAGACAGGTATAAAGTTTTCATTTTATTTTATTTTTTATTAATTCAAAATTCACAGGTAATTACAGCCAAAAAAGGATTTGACATATGTAATTTCATATTAATTTACTGGTAATAGATGTTGTGTCATCCATTCTATCGGTGAAGATTACTCATAGAATAGACAGAATTGAGGATTCATATATTTAGCACATACTTATAAATATAATATACTACGCTAATAAAAGCGGGCGTTTTTAACAAACAAATCAATAACGTTGTCGACAAGGTTGAGTTCATATATGGGACGAGAAAGTCATGGAGCTACCAATTGCACAGGACATGCCACGGTCATTCCTATAACAAATAGTCTACAGACAGGTTACCCCTTTTCCTCACAAATTAATGTTATTAAGACTGATTTACGTAATGTTAAAATAGTTTTGTTTTTCATTAAAAGTATTAGTATAATGCTTAGACCATCATTTGTTTTCTATCTGTTTTTAGGAGTTAGAAGCAAACACGATGGAACGTAAGTTTGAAGGTTATTATTATAATCTGCAGGTTGTTGGTATATATTATATGACAAAGAAAATAAGAGGAAAGCATCAGTAAGATGTGAACTGTCCATTATGCTTACAATCTGAAGAATTTATTCTCGTCATACCACGTCAAACCGGCAACATATCCATTTTATTTCAATGTTTTCGTGGATCCTGTACACGCCCCGTGATTGGCCGGCTCCCGACTCTCCGTCCTGGGCAGCCAATGGTAGGACGTGTAGACATCGTTGGTTAGATAGAGATCCTAAAGTTTCCCCATTATTTCACCGTCCCGATAGCTCAGTGGTTAGAGCGTTCGAATTGTTTCGAAAGGTCCGGGGTTCAAACCCCCGTCGGGGCTCTGGCACTCATTCAAATTCTTTTTGAATGAGTGCCATTTTGTTAAGTTTATAGTTGAATGTCGTTATAAATATCATGGGATTTTAAAAAGAAGTAATGGAGTAATAAACATTTCTAATATAAATATTTATATATTTGTTTTTTGAATACTTTTTTCCCAAGTATTATGTCGTTTGTATATATAATTTTTGATTTGAGGTTATGATTTGTTTTGTATTATTTATTTTAATGAAACTTTAGTCTCAAGCTATAAATATGCTAATTATAAATATGCATAAATATGCTATCATATTATTATCGTATCGAATACTTGTATGACTAAAATTTCTCGTCCTGTGATGTGATATATTTGTGGTTAAGCAATCAAGCAAATATAATTGCGTTTTGTCTATTCCTTGCCAAGACTGATTCAAGACTGGTGACTAAGCGTATTAGTTATATTGTTTAACTGAATAATTTTATTACAAGTACTTGTAGCTCGCACTTAAGAAGCACTTTGTGTAAGATGTATCTACCTATAAACTTTTGATACACCAAGTTAAATGTTGCGCACTGTAAGTCTATTTTTAAATAAATGTTTGTGAGTCGAGTCGAGTCTGGGTCTCTTATATTTTATAATGATTTATTAATAATTACGATAGAAGACGTTGACAGTAATTTCGGAGCCAAATAAAGTTAATACAGCGGACATAAGTAAAGGATATGCGTCAGGAAATGGGTGAGACGTGGTTGAGCGGTCACAGATATCTTTTTAAATAATAAATTCCCACTGCCTCTTTTACATTAACCTGACTCTGTGGTAAGTGTTTACAGCCCTTGTGTTACGAACGCTAGATAACAGGGGAATTAAAAATATACCACTTAAATATATGTTTTAACACCCAGATACAGAATAAACACAAATATCGTCATATAAATATTTGCTCTGGGTGGGAATCAAATCCATGACCTTTGGCGCACAAGATAGGATCACTACCGTCTGCAACATCGAGCTCGTCAAATTCCGTGAATCTGTTTTCAATTTGCAAAGCAGCAAGTGGAATATGTATGTTGGGTTGATTTCAGTAAGTGAAGGTACCTACAACATTCTAAAAACCCACCAAAGCTGCTACGGGTATGAAGTGATCTAATAGATCTGTAGACAACTAGCTTTCGTATTACCTATTTGCCTGCCTATCTACATCAAAAGTAATAGAATAAATAAATCTGAGTTCAGACGTGTTTTGAAGTAACCGAACAAAACCACGATTAAAATCTATTGTGCTTTTATGCATTAGTGATATTCGAAGTTCTCTTTCGTCAATTCATTCAGTGTCAAGATAGTTAGACTTTCAAGACTAAAAAAGAATGAAAGCTTCGCAAGAAAATACTCCTGAGTCAGAATCATTTTTATTTTACATACGCTAGTTTTATCGGGATGGTAAAAACTTAAAAAAAGAAAAGATAAAGAAAATAGAAGTTTAATTTGCTTATATTTTATCATTACTGAAAACACGTTGTTTTAGTAGGTACCTTAAATTTAGTTAGGAGTTTGTGGGGCCCCATGGTGTAATGGTAAGCACTTTGGACTTTGAATCCAACAATCCGAGTTCAAATCTCGGTGGGACCAAGTTTCTTTTTACATTTATAACTGTTTGCGTCAAGTGTAAAGAATAAACTTTGTTTATTTTGATCTTGTTATTTATGTATGTTTTAATTGTTGTAAAACACAGTAGCTCAAATACAACAAGGTGGGGATTAATAATTAAATCAGTAGAAATTAATAATTAATAATATCTAATTTAAAATTAAATAAATAAATCGAATCGAAAGAGATAGAACTATATTATTCTTGGGCTTAGGATTAAAGTTTATATAAAAAGACAGATTCCTGTTCCAGACAATTCCCGTGGCCTTTACAGCGTCCTCTTCCATAAACTTAACGAAACTTTTGCACGTGAAACAAGCAACCCCTAGAATGCTTGTGATGGCTGCTACGCCGCAGTCGGTAAAGCACGTAGTTGCTGAAACACACGTCAGAGCTTATAAATTTAAACAATAATCAAGCTGGTTTTGTTAAGTAAATATAAAACTAATAATGTTCTTGACCTTGATAACACTAGTCATTTTTGTGACAAAGATGTTATTGGTTGTTTAAAAATCTGATTATATTAGAAATATATTTGTTATCCTTCATTATATAATATGTAGATGTATGTTTGTTACACTTCTTTGCCGGAATGGCTAAATAGATATAGATGAAATTGACATTAGGATTACTAATTGTCTGGAATAACACAATATTTTTATACTGAAAACTGGTTTCCATGTATGTAATGTATGGCCCTTATGTATGTAAATGTACTAAGTCCATTGTGTATAAATGACATTCATTTCTAAAATATACACTTTTGGAAATTAAATCAATTTTACCAATGAACTCCTAAACCTGGATGGTATATTAAATTAAAATTAGTTTGTCGTTAAGTATATTACGATACAATATATAAATTAATCATAGATGATACATTTAAACAATAATAAAAGAAACAATTGTTGAATCTAACAAAAGGATAGACTCGATCTGCCGTTTTTAGGTGTCCAACCCAGTACTCTACCACTGCGCAACCCCTTCATTAATAAATTCAGCCTATAAAACAAGTTTCTCGTCACGGAAAGAAACCAACATCGTACAAATAACAATATAAAATTGATTTTGAACAATTTTCTGTACTTAATTATCTCTTGATAAATGTATTAGTTGTAGGTAATTTATATTAATAAATAAAAAACGGAAAAGTAAAATAAAATAAGCAAAAAGGGTGAACAATATCTTAGTTAGCAGTGCGTGGTTTTGATCCACGGATCTTTGGGTTGCTTACCCACACGCTACCACTGCGAGACACTCCCGGTGTTAGAAGCTGGTAAAATTTACGTTCTTATAGAACACTTAGTTGTCACTAAAATAAACAATTTAAATACATTTTGTACAATTTGTTTCTTGTTTTGTGTTTGTGCATTCTGGGTTGAAAATCAAATCAAATTCGCCTTCTTGAATATGCAACAAATTACAGTGTACAAATTTGTAATAACTATCACAAGAATACTTCGTTTAAACAATCTAACATTGTTAGGTTGTTCCGGATGGGAACCCTATATAACAGCCAAATAAGGAAGCGTAAACTAGTATCGCAAGGACCGTAAGTTTGTTTGTCTCGTTCACAAAACTAAAATATAAAAATTGAAAACGATATGTATTCTATTACAATTTTCATGTTATCTTGATGAATGTAATAATAATAAACTGAAATATAAAATATGGTTTAGTTTAAACTTCAGTAGTTTATATTTCACGAAAAATACCCGCATCATATTTACATAATGTTAGTTGAAGGCGGCAGACTGATAAATGGAACCTTATCATTCCAAAAATATGTTCCTGTGATAAATATGTGTTTTACTATGTTTGTTCTTATTCACTTGAGTTAATCATGAAATTATGTATAAATAAAAAAGAATGGCAAGTGAATTAGACTTCTTGCCAGTGTGGGGATTTGAACCCGAGTTTCCTAACTGCTCTATTACACAAACTTCCAAGCGTTATATAAATAGACCAAACTGACCAAACATAAAATGGGAAAATATAATGGATGTCACTTATGATATGTAGGCTAAGAGGGGTCTGTTTTGTTTTGTTTGGGATAGGCTAGAAACTGGATTACAATTGGACACCGTGCGGGGTAAATATTATTTCGGAAATATTATTATAAAGCTATCACGAGGCAGTGGTTGGTGCTTACGGCATTTTGTAGTTTGCCAGTGTTTCGGTATTGGCCTTGGTTCTTTTTTACCACCTTTTAAAGCTGAAAATAAAATATACGTAAATATTAAAAAGTATTACGATTATATTTTTTATATTGATTATGTGAATTATTTTCTCTTTTGCAGTAAACACAGAAACATAATTTTGACAGCCGAAATATATACGTGATATTGAATCAGTGCCTGCTACCATAATTTATTATTTATGCAGCACCATCTTTCTTCTTCTTGTCCTAACTTCACCCTAGTTGCTACGCCGTAGTCGGCACGCGTAGTTGGTACTGCCAACATAATAAAATAGAGTGAGCTGGCAGTCGATTCGGAATTGAATAGTATCTCCTCAAATATAACATGAAACTGGTTTTAAGTATTTTGATTGTTAAATGCGTGATTTTTAAATTAAATAGTATCTATATATCTAATTAATATGTTTGAAGTAAAAATAATTATTTACAAAAATCTGTAACTATAATTAGTATCTAAAACGATATAATTCTAGGGAGATCCCTAGAATTCCCTCTATATATGTTTATTACGACTTCATATTACTTAGTACCTTTTGGCTTTTCAGTACCAAAAGAAAAATCTTTCTTTTAAAGCACTATCATATAATTACTGACAACTGCATAAATATTAGTTGAAGAGATTTAGAGACCTGAGCGTACAGATATCGGAAGTGAGTGAGTACATTTTATACCAGGTATTGAAGATTTGACTAAACTTGTTTATAATCAAAGTGCACTTGGTAAATGATTATGATTTTTTTTTAAATATTGACCGACATTTGACCTCTATATCATGACATGAAAGAAGACGAGCCTACAAAAACATGGTAAGTATTTATTTAATCTTATATAAAAGGCAGTTAGAAACAACGACTTTTCTGGAATTTAAATTATACTCGAATTTTACACAAGCACATATTTATTGGAAGGTTGCGTAAGTGGAATATCTCCCGCCAGTCACTCTGGCAGTAAGCAGCCTCGTCAACCTTTGCATAGCTGGTAAAGTTACACTTGGTCTACGACCGCTCGGCGATCGAGCCGCTGTCAACAAACTAGTCTACACTGAATAAAATCATAATTGCTTATGCATCATGTTTACATGTATTATGAAATACATAAGAATTGTATTTTATAAAATACAATTTTACGTTGTCAATGTTTCGACGCGTTAAAATTCAAGTTGCATCCAATATATTGTACACATAGTTCTCTAAGATGAATTGTGGGAATTATCAATTCACAGTTAATGACGTGTAAAAAATTCACGCGGTATAAGTGTATTTTAGTGTGTTTTATTTATTAGTTAATTTAATAGTTTCTATTTTTAATGGACTGCAACTTCGATATGAGTCACGGGGTCAATTGATTTGTAAATTTGACTCCCTACTGTGTTTCAGTGACGCCTACATCGCATTCTATGTTGCAGTAGACTGCAACATAGAATGCGACTGACTAGAGCCAAGCGGGGCTAGCGGGGACCACGCGATCTTTTCGATTACTTCTTTAAATATCCACTGCTGGACATAGGACCAATGAAAGTGGGAATATGCCAATAATTTCTGCGATGGAAATGTTGTATTTGAGATTAAAAGATTTAAATAAAAAAGTATGTATTTATACTTGTCGCAAACTGTTATAAATATAAACACAAAAAGAAACTTGGTCCCACCGAGATTTGAACTCGGATTGTTGGATTCAAAGTCCAAAGTGCTTACCATTACACCATGGGGCCCCACAAACGCCTGACTATATTTAACGTACCAACTACGGCAACGTGTTGTTCACTAATAATGAAATATAAACAAAAGAAACTAATTTTTAATGGTTTCACCTTTATAATGAAAGTATTGTATGTCAATGTGGCTATTAACAAATACTAGTTTAAGTTGCCCTGCTGTTATTGTGGAACCCGAAGGCAGACACGATATTTGTAGAATGGAAGATGGATTGGTGAGTAAAATACTAGCCTTACAATAAACTGGCTGTTCCAAGAAGTATGGATTATGGGATACAATCAGAACAGCGACTTCTTGAGAGTGTCCCTTTTCCATAGATTCTTATAAGCCCGTATTCTACGTGTGTACAGTAGATCAAACTTTAGAGATGTACTAGTTTATATCTGAATTTATTTGTTGTCATTTATATTAATCATTACTTCCTTTCTATTATAGGTTCCTAGGTAAACCTTACTTAGATTATAAACACATATGTTTTTAAGAATGAACGTATTTGTTTCTTCTTTCCCGCTAAAACAGCTGTATTGTTAGTCTGGGTCTAACACATTGCCTATCTTAAACCCAAAAACCATGTTACCATGGATCGATATTTGCAGTTTTGCTGTTAGAGAAGAACAGGTATTTATTTTTATTACATTTAAATAAGTCAACTTTTTATATTAATTTATACTTATGTTTGTTTAGAACTAAACATTAAGGCTAAATGCACAATTATTTACAGATGATCGCAGCATGCATAAAACAGAAAGAAAATTATGTAAATTTATATATTTTTTTATTATTTAAAAACGTATCAACTATTCGGTCAAATATTGTAATTAAAAATATTCCTATTCAAATAGTATGTAAAAAATAACAACTTAAATTGCAGGTCTATTTTCAGGCACCCGGTATCTTAATTATAAATTGCAAATCTGCACTGAAAGATTACGTAATACAATTGTTTGTATACTTTTCGATACCGTAAGCCCTGGTCCTGGCAATTACATACATAAAAGTAATTATCCAATTTGGTACAGTTGTTTCTACCTTATATAATATTGATGTATTTAGTTTCAACGATTCATTTATTCTCATACAGGGTAACACATTAATGGCTATGATTACGGCTACGGAGACGGCTACGACTGCTACACCTTTCAAACTATCAAACTACGCAGTTGCAAAAAAATACGTCAATAGAACTGAAGAATATAAAATGTAGTTCCAGAATACAATTATCACATATCTATAGGACGTATCTATTTAGTTGCCTGGTGACTAGGTGTGAGGCAGTTATATCATGTAATCACGATAATTATGGCTTCCTAACTTAGATTTAGCTCAAAATAATGCACTATCAGATATTTGTACGGAGATATCAAATGCGAGGGCAGTGTAACTGATAATCCATGCAAAGTCAAAGCAGATCGGTAGTAGATGGCTTCTTTGAAGCGTTGTAAATAAAATCAGTCTTTAAGTAAGCTTTATTACAGCTAGAAATTCGATGAATTTGAAGAGCGACACGCGTGTGAGATATACTAGTCTACAAATTTGTGTGTATACATTTGGAATTTTAGTTTAACAAAAATTCAATAGATGGCGCAGTGCGATTTAAGAACACGCTAGTATAACCAGAATATCTCAATCCAGCTCCAATTCTTCAATTTTAACTAACTATTATATTAAATGCTAAATATTGTTTGTTACATCTTCACTCTTTTTCTACTCAACCGATCTTCTTGTTTTATAAGGAAGTATTGTTTTCCTTTCATCGCTAAAAATTACTATTTCTATAGAATATTATTGCAGATAAAGCCGCGGTTAAAAACTATTTAACTAATTTTGATTCCTTTTGTAGTACGTCAGCTTGTTTAGTAAAATATATCGTTTGTAAAAAAAATATCGAATGCAAAATGTATGGCTCTTCGTTCTAAAAAGGAAACATTTTTTAGCTTTAACTTTAATTTCATGTTATGATTCTACAGACCTGGTTTAAATGAACGTAGGAAATATGTAAACACATTCATTTGTCAGGCTCATATCAAGTTTGACTCATAGTTGGCTGATTAAAATATTACAAGTAATTTAAATATTATTTGAATTAATATCTACGAATACGACTACGACTACGACTCTTTTTTTATTTTCCATATAAATGTTTATCTATAGTTCATTAATAGTATTTTTATTTTTGCATGGTGTGTTCTTCTTAAATGTTTATCTTAATGACTTCTTTAATTCAAATTGTTATTTTAACCCCGCCTGCCACCGCTTGCTAGTCTAACAGAAGGTAGATATCATTAATATACATTAACTTGACATTGAGAATATTATGTTTGGATAAATGTTTTTATCCGAGGGTATCCATATAAATAAAAAAATAAAAAAAGCTATTGTTAGATTTGACAAGGGTAACCTCGATCCAAGGACGTTTGGATCTTTGACCTCCGACTCACCCTCTGCGCCATCGTGCCTGAAATGTTCGGCCAATTTAACGTTCCCATAGAACAATTTGCTCGTCACTGAAAGAATATTGTTCAAATAACACAATACAACATTTACAAAATACATTTCGTAGAATTTTCTAAACCTTATTATTTCTAGATAAATTTACTAGTTGTATGTAGTTTATTTATTATATGAAAAACGGAAAATAAGCAAAAATAATGAAAGATATATTAGTTTGCAGTGCGTGGTTTTGATCCACGGACCTTTGGGTTGCTTACCCAACACGCTACCACTGCGCCACACTGCCGGTATTAGAAGCTGGTAAAATTTATGTTCTTATAGAACACGTTAGGTTACTGAAACACGTCAGTTAGGAACACGTCACTAAAACAAACAATAAAAATAGCTTTGGACAAATTTGTTTCTTGTTCTGTGTATTTTGTGTTGCAAAACACCCGTATTTATTTTAAATTCAAATTCGCCGTCTTGATTATTCAACAGGTATTCAAATGTTGCAGGTGTACAAATGTCTGTCACAAGTATACTTTGATTTTTGTTGTTTGTTTGTTTTCTTCTAATATTTTTCTTTTAATAAATATTTTTGTTTATATATATAACTTAGCAATTTACCTATGTATAAAACATAGAAACATAATTTTGACAGATAGGGTTCAGGTATCAACTGGTAGTCATTGTCTTATAGTTTTTATACATTCTGAGGTTCCTTTTATTACCAAAAATGCTAATTAAAATTTTATTCTCGATATTGTATATTAACTCATTTTTAGTTAAAACTTAAATATGTTCAGAAAAATTGCATCTATCTATTTTGTGACAATAAACAAAGTAGAAATCTCTTTTAAATTTACTATATCTTAACGTAGTACTTTAATTGTTATATTATTTTTATTGTTTATATTTAACTTTGTTGATAATCAATAATAAAAGTTGGATGTTTCTTCATTTTACATCAAAATACATTTCCACTTCTCAAGTTTCCCATCATATGCATTCCAGCCGTTAATTATTGGTCAAATCTGGAGGTCGCGGTGGGGTTTGTGAACAGTGGTTTACCTTAGGATTACTTACAAAATATGTTCTACGTTTACATTATAGTTTTACAACTAGCTCAGTAAAATTACTGCCGAAATGTATACGTGATATTGAATCAAAGCCTGCTACCATAAATTATAACTTTTCAGCACCATTTTTTTTCTTCATCTCGAAGCCTCGCCCTAGCAGTAAAAGCAACCCCTGCAATTGTTGTTGCTACGCCGTAGTCGGCACGCGTAGTAGTGCCAACGTAATAATATAGAGCGAGCTGGCAGTAGAAACGGAATCAAATAATACCTAATTTTATAAATTAATTTAATAATCAAATAATATAAATAACTAAATTTAAATATTAATCTAAATCGTATGAGAAACACAATATTCTTACAATATCACTGTTTTCTATTAACATTTTTCTTTTGTTTAGACCAAACACTTCATCATCATCGTGATAATCATTTGCCGTGTTAACGTGACCTCATAAAAAGCAACTAGCTGTTTGATATATGCAATATCAATTTTAATTTGAAAATAATTATTCATATAAACAAAATATTGCGAAAGTTAGTAATGTCCGTTTGTTACTCATTCCAAAAGACAAATAGGCCTCATTTAATACGTATACTATTTTCTTTTTTAAATATAGTTTTTAAACCTTGTATTATGTTTAAGTAAGGCTGTCAGCTTTTATTAAAGGAATCTAGACTTCTAGATTCCTTTTATTTTAAAAATATACTAACATTATATAACAAACATACAGGCTAACGTACAGAAAGGTAAATTATTGGATCTAACTTTCTGTATGTTGCCTTAAGACTTATATTATTACATTGTATACATATACTAAATATTACATTGTATACATTTTTAATTCACCCCAAGGAATTTGAATAGGGCTATTAGTAATACTAGACCGATTTGGGGGCAGGAAGCCCCTTGTCCGTTTCCCCTCGCGTTTATTTGAAGTTTGTTTAGCTCTAACAATAATTATACTTAGCGTACGAAACATGAGCTTTTTTTTTATTTTCGGAGCGTCAATTCAACATTGCGGAGATGCTTCGCGCCTACAGGTCTTGGCGTGACATTGTACAGCCGACACTTGGCCTTTCTTCTAAAAAAAGAAAGAGATCGAGCAAATCTCACTTCAAGGGGAGCGCATTTCACAAACGAACGGCTTGAAAGGATTTGCTATAAAAGCTTGTGGAATGTGGATTGACATTTTGATAAATTCTCTGACGATCTTAGGGATTTTTCATGACTGCCCCCAAGGAACACGAAGCGACTAATAAGTAGGAGGGAACCTACCTACCTTGATCGAAACTTAAATGTGTTTAGAACTAATTATTAAGTATACTGCATAAGCATTTACAAATGATCACAGAATACACAGAACATGAAATAAAATATACAAACTTATATTTTTTTATTGTACAATATTTAGTGACAATTAATTTGTTCTATTGGTTCTGTTGGAATAAAGGCAGAGTAGCTTAGTGATAGCGTATCGGGTCAGAAACTCTAAGGTTCGTTAGTTAAAATCAAGCTCTCCTAAATATGCTATAAAAGTACATTTACAAACGTTTACTAATATGCGTGTACTTAGGATTAAAATTAATATAAAAAATTAGACAATGCCTGGGGCTATTAAAGCGTCCGCTTTTGTAAACTTAATTAAGCTTTACTCGTGGAAAAATATTTGCTTTTGACAGTTGCTACGACGTAGTTTGTAAATCACGCAGTTATTTAAATACTCGTCAGAACCTTATAACATAATGATCTAAGTTATGTCTCGTAAATAATCAAATCACAGATAATTGCTTTAAAATTAACCTTGATGTAGTTTATATAATTTAGTAACTAAAATCTACAATATTAAGGCTATAAATATCTGTTTCTGTATTCAGATTATTAAATTAGATATAATTATTTATAATAAAATATAATATCACTTCAATACTTGATAACAATTAGAAAAATCTGAATTCAGAATGCCTGAAGACGGAATTGATAAAATAGCATTCAAGTTTTCCACTACCTTCACAGTTGATACGATGGTCACATGCATTATTTTACTTTATATCTCTGGAGGGAGAAGGTTGACTGCATTGGTATCTTGCACTCATAGGGTTTATGGGATACTAGTGTGTGTGTGCTTCCAACACGATCCTGCGGATTTAGTGAGAGTGTCGGTCCACTTTGTCTATGGAGGTCCTGTGCTATGGTTCTATATTATTCTAAATATTGTTCTATATTAAAACTCATTAGCACATGTATTAGTTTGTATCTATTGAATAAAATGTTATTTCTTTGATTTCTAAGGTAAAGCTTTCGTAGCATGTGTCTTGTATAAGTCACTTCTTAGCACACATTAGCCAAATTGAAGACTTGAATTTGATATTCGATATAATAGTAATGAACTTGTGTAATAATAGATTTAATATAAAGCACAGTTTAGATTAAGCATATTAAAGAATGCAAAATTCGCTAGCATTTGCGCCCATAAATGAAGTAAGTTTGTGTTAGTATATGAAGACCAAGTTCTTTTATAATCCAACGAGAGACCTGGCAAGTTTTTTTTATCCACCTTCATATACTAACCTCATTACAATCAATTCTAACATATCAGTAACAAACAGCAAGAAAATGAAGTATCTGAATAAGTGTGCCAAATTTTCTTTTAAAATCTAGAATAGGAAGACTATAGTACTTCACAACCACCCTACGGTCTATATCCATTATCCATCTTTCAACAACTGATGAAGTTTGAGAAATGTGAAAATTAAACCAAACCACAAATGGAGGACGGTAAATATTGTAATTAAAGAATATCCCTATTCAAAAAGTATGTAAGAAACGACATCATGTATTGCAGGGCTATTTTCAGGCACCCGGTATCATAATTCTCAATAAAATCCAATAAATTGAAATTTTTTAAATTTCAAGATTACGTATTACAATTGTTTCTATACGTTTCGATACCATAAGCCCTGGTCCTGGCAATTACATACATAAAAGTAATTATTCCATTTGGTACAGTCGTTTCTAGCTTATATAATGTTGATGTGTTGAGTTTCAGCGATTCGTTTATTCTCATACAGGCTAATACATTAATGGCTACGATTACGGCTACGGATGCTACGCCGTAGCTATCAAACTACATAGTTCCCAAAAATACGTCATTAAAACTGAAGAATATAAAATGTAGTTACAGAATACAATTATCACAAATGGGACGTATCTATTTAGTTGCCTGGGGACTAGGTGTAAGGCAGTTATATCATGTAATTACGATAATTAAGGCTTCCTAACTTAGATTTAGCTCAAAATAATGCATTATCAGATGTTTGTTTGGAGATATCAAATGCGAGGGCAGTGTATAATAATCCATGCAAAATCAAAGCAGATCGGTAGTAGGTGGCTTCTTTGAAGCGTTGTAAATAAAATCAGTCTTTAAGTAAGCTTTATTACAGTTAGAAATTCGATGAATTTGAAGAGCGGCACACGTGTGAGATATACGAGTCTACAAATTTATATGTATACATTTGGAATTTTAGTTTAACAAAAATTCAATAGATGGCGCTGTGCGATTTAAAAACGCGCTATTATAACCAGAATATCTCAATCCAGTTCCAATTTTTCAATTCAAACTATTATATTAAATGCTAAATATTGTTTAGTACTTCTTCACTCTTTATCCACTCAACCGATCTCCGTGTTTTATAAGGAAGCATTGTTTTTCTTTTATTGCTAAAAATTTACTATTTCTGTAGGATATTATTGCAGGTACATTTAAGTACAGCTTTTTATGTAGAATTACATATGGATAACACTAACAAAAAGATGACATGTCGGCATACGTACGCAAATGTTTGTTAGCAATGCTTACAAACATTGCATGCAACATGCAACATGCAACATGCTAAATGCTTTCTAATTATGTTTATGTAATGATAACTGCATGATAGATATACTAAATGCAATATCAGAACAAGAATTACTTAAACTACCAACCTAACTGTAGATTATAATATAGCTTATTGATTATTTATATCTAGTATACGATTGTTTATATTTTAACTCATACATAGGTTACACCTATTACTTATGTAAGTTTGACCGCTAGTGTGTCTGAGTGGCAACGTAGCTATGCACAGAGAAAGCGTTTCGCAGAAAAGCTAAAATTAAACTTACATACATATTCAAAAACAAATAACGGTGTGTTGTTTATTAAGGCAGTAACCAAATGTCTGCTGGATATAGGCCTACCTACAAAAGTGGGATTTTGGGCATAATTGCCGCGCTGAGCATTCGTAGCAATCGCGTATCGTAGCTTTGCGATGGGAAACCTGCTGCCTAAACCATGTTGCATTTGAGCTACTGTGTTTTAAACAAATAGAACATACACAGATTATTGAATTAAAAAAAAACAAACTGAATCATCATAGATGCCGCAAATAGTCGTAAATATAAATAAGTAAAAGAAATTTGGTCCCACCGAGATTTGAACTCGGATTGTTGGATTCAAAGTCCAAAGTGCTAACCATTACACCATGGGGCCCCACAAACTGCTAACTAAATTTAACATACTAACTACGGCAATGTGTTGTTTACTAATAATAAAATATATACCAATGAAACTATTTTTGTATTATTGTTAAAGGACCTCAAAGACTAGTTTACCCTAGTGTTATTGTAGCATGGAAGATGGGCCGGTAAATAAAACATTGGTCTTTCAATAAACTGGCTGTAAGAAATAATTTAGCGTATGGGATAAGAAATTCAGAATAACGACATGTTTTTAATGGTTTCCCTTTTCCATACATTCTTATAAGTCTTTATTTCTGAGTGTACAGTTAGATCAAACATGAGAGATATATTTCATTATATCTGAATTAATTTATGGTCAAATATATAACTCATTATTTACTTATTGGAAAACAAAGTAATGTCATGAATGTTCAATAGGTTTCTAGGTAAAACTTAGTAATATTATAAACGCAAATGTTTGTGAGTATTTTTGTTGCAACATTAATTTCAAGCCCAATGCACCTTGTTGCACATGCAACAGGCATCAATGTACAAATTTGTATTGTCTGTAATATTTGTATGTCAATAATAGACTTCACTTAGAATTAGACTTTTGTGCGAAAACTAACTTTTAAGCGTTATATCAATAGACAAGACTGGCTGATGGAAGAAGTCAATTATAGGAAAGTATAAAATTGACATCATTTATGAGACATGTGGGTTAAGAGGGGTATGTTCGGTTTGGTTTGAGGTAGGCTAGAAGCTTGATTACAATGGGACACCGTGCGGGGAAAATCGACGGTAAGGATAATTATAAAACATATTAACAAGGCCGTTTTTTTAACGTTTTAAAGCCGCAAATGAAATTGGCGTAAATATTAGAAAGAATTACGTTTATATTTCTTATATGGATTATTTAATCAATATAAACAATATACCTATGGCCATAGGTATATTGTTATTGTTATACCATAGGTATATACCTATGGCGCAGATGATGTGATCCTGTCGTGAGTTCAATCCCTACGCAACAAACAAATATTTATATGATAATATTATTGTTTGTTCCGTGTCTAGGTGTTAAATATATGTATTAGCTATTTAATATAGCTATTTAAAGCTTACAACAGAAGAAATTCAACTTATCACGTAATCAGGTCAATGTATGAGATGTTGTGAGATTTTATTGTATTCCCTTTTTAATTAAACATACACATAGTTTTATCAGATTAATTACTGATGTTAAACAGTAGTAATTTTTTAATAGTTTTAATACATTTTGAGGTATATTTTTGCCAAAAATGCTGATAGTTAACCTTTTTACCATTTTCGGTTAATCGTACATCTTATTTAATGCAATGGTATCTATAATATAATTTCTTATATACTTTTAGTTAGTTACTTTTAGTTTCTATAATATACTTTTAGTTTTAATACAAACTATCAGAACTATTGAGTTTATATAAATTATATAAGAAAATCTTCTTTATTTTAAATCTGTATTGCCGCGTTAAGAGAAATAAAATTTTATTATTTTTATTTTGAGGTACTAGGGAGCCGAAATGGCGGGTTTGAATAATAAAATTTAAAGCCTTTATATTCCCTGAGGCTTGCTTTATACTTCTCAAGAGAACTTGTAAACTTTAAGAAAGGATGGAAAATACCAGATCACAAAAAACAGAAACAAGCTTTTTCTGGACTTACCTTTGAGGTTGAGTCAACTTACAGTTGAGTTGAGACATCCTCTATTCATAATTAAAAAACGAGACGTAACTGTAAATATTGAATAAGAGTTAGTAAAATTAATAAAATACTGGATAATATTCTTTTTCCAAAGGTTCTCTGTAAGTAATTGCTGCTAAAGATAAGGCCGTCTCTTGTGCGATTCTATGTTTTATTGGAGTAAAATAAAGTGTAAGTTAATTTTTTTTTACTGATTATTTTAAACTAATTATATTTTTAAATACACACTATTACTAATAGGACATTACAGATTTCATATCTTGAGTCAAACTTAGCTGCGATTTGACTAGAATCGTAGGATAGCGCTGGTTGCTGGCCTCTGTCCAGCAGTGGAATTTTTTTCGATGATACAAAGATAAAACTATGCTATGTGTGAACAAGTTCATGAATACGATTGACGTGTAGCACAGTCCCTACACTGTCTATAAATTGCAATCCATTTAGCATTATAGCCTCGATTGACAAACTTCCTTCCAAATATTCGCTATTATTGTATTAAATGGTCTCAGGCCCCGGCATCGTTTGTGTGAACATTTTGTTGATACGACTGGCTGTTCCGGTTTCAGTGGGATTAATCATCATTTAATAGACGTTATTTCTCGTCTGCTATATCGCAACTAACTTTGAACTGGGTCATGTATGTAATATATGCAAAAAATGCCATTGACCGTTTACAATTACTATTAACAGATCAGATTCAGGTTTTATTATTTCGGTCTACGTTACAGCGTGAGATAAAACGCGGACGCAGCTGCCGGCTTTGTGTTCAATAGTGAAATAAAAGAGTATTTTTTATACTTCTCCTTTGTTCGTAATTTTGGCATGTACATAATGGAAAGCTGCAACCGTCGATGTTGCTCGGAGCTCGCTTGCAGACCGTTGGTCTGCATAGATGTGCAGGCATACACTTTTAAGTACGCGAATTTAAGTACTAATAATGCCAAATCAATGAAGACGACGAAGGTGATCGTGTTTTGTTTCCACACGTCAACGTCTTTGTCGACAAAGGGCGAAAACCGAACTGCTCAAATGAACCATTTTGCCAACGATGAACAAAACGTAATAACAATTGTAATCAAACCTACTCAGAAACAAATTCGGGTCCGCCAGCCAACGTCGCTACCTTCGCCTGCCATGCGCGATTTTGTTGCTGAGTTATTTTAAAATTATATTTCTAGATGATAATTCAAATTAAGTTATGTTCAGGGCTATTTTATTTATTCTCAGTTGTGATGTGTTATTTATTTATGTGAATAAAGATTTATATTATATTGACATGACACCTACACTAATAATGCACTCATTTTGATTCAATTTTAACATTATAACAAAGGTTATAGTGAATCAATCTTAAATGAAAGATATACTCATATGCTGTCGCGTATTTTTTTAAGAACTTTTAAAGAGTAACCAACCCGCCTTTAACTATTTTTATGTACCTAATTGGAACCGTTTACGCTGCGCACAAAGTGATGTTCATTTGTTTTTGATTCATGGAACATACATGGAAGCTAGTGCAAACATGTGTGTGTGTGTATGCTGTGGGATGTGTTGTAGAAACTCTTGGCTAGGTAATAGAAGTAATGATCATTGGATAAATACTGGTTGTAGTAGATAAATAATATGTATTACTGCACATAATGTGACAGCTTCCGTATCAATGTCTTGTCAGCCTGGAAATTAGTGGCCACTTGGGAAAATATATACCTAGAGATCGTTTTTATGCATTAAATTATTAAATTCTTAAATAAATATATAGAAATTTTGAAATACAATAAATGAAATAACGTTATAAAAATGTAACGTTTGCTTTTTGGATTCTAACTGTGCTCGGGTGTGTGGATGAATGGATAGCTGTTATTCATTTATACAAGAACAGACGAACGAATCTACGAGTATATATATATAGGTTATTTTTGTTCGATACATATGTATAAATGTATTGCCTTCTATTTGAGCAAACTTGTGCGGCTTAAGGGAATAAACAACTTACAATATCTGCAGAGCTTGAAAGAAGTGGACATCGAGTAATTGGATTGCTGTCTATGTCTAGCGAGCTGGGCTACAAGTTAATTCCATTAAAGCTACAGAAAAGGTTCCGTTTCTATTAATCCCCTCTGGCGATTTGATTTTAGTTTGTATCGGCATTTTACTACGGAGATATAATGTAGCTTCTGTTACTTGCTCATCCATTAGCGAAATAATTTTTGAAATTGGTCTAGTAGAACGTACTCGGTGAACGTGTAAAGGCTGATATAATGATGCCAGCCGTACACGATTTACAGATTGACTAATATAAATATAGATATTTCTAGCGATATTCTGCTTATACTAGTCTTTGTGTGGTAAACATCAATAGGGAAAGTATTCCTAAAATAAATTGCTAGAACTGCCAATCGGGAGGAACTTTAACAATAAATATAACTATAAATAAAAATGAATATTAACTTTGATGACCTAACTACTAAGACATTGAGACATTTCTAGGTTTTTCCTGGAGCTTTAAAGAACAGATAATTCAAGATCTTAATTATTTTTAACATTTTAAGAGAGCTAAAAGAGAGATGGTCACTTTACCGCTGGGTGTTCGTCTTTTTTATTTTTCATGTGTATTTTATATCAAGATTTATTTAACTAGAAGAAAACAAGCAAACAACAGTCCTCGTGATACTATATTATGACTAACAAATTATCAAAACGAATTAATAATTTTACGCTTGTATTAATGTTCTAAACGATTCTCCTCTGAAATGACCTAACAATGAAGTCTTACTGGTACCAATTAGAAAAGAATTTTGCTTAAGGTCTTCTTCTTCTTCAGATTTCTTGTAATACACATGACAAATTTGGACTTTGACTATAAAATTATAAATCCATGGTTTCTATTAAAATGGAAACTATTACAAAAACTAAAAATTCTATATAAAAATGAATTACCGACGTTAAATATATTTATTTTCTTCGACATATTTGTTTATCACATGTACGTGTAGACATTGATCCCGGTAAAGCAGAAGTTGACGAAAGACGTAATTTAATTTTAAGTCAAGACAGACGTAATCGCGGGAAAAAAGTTCCATTGCATTGCCTTGGATCCCTCCAACGCAATACAATTTCTAATCAATATCACTTGATTACACTTATAATATGAATTTTACTTGCGAGTTCCTGTATATATATATATATATATATATTAGGGGTTTAATTCATGCTAGATCTGCACATGGGCACCCATACCTGACAATTCAAATAAATTTACAAATTATATAGTTATATTCACCATAAGAAAGCTACACTTTCGCCCTTTAAAATGTGTTTTATTATAAATTCAAGAATTTCAACAGTGACAGGACAGGATATATATATATATAAGTAAAGAAATATATTTCTTTAATTCCTATATGCGCGTGCAACGTTAAGTGTCGTGTCTATCGAGCTGTCATTGTCAAAGAAAAATATGTTCTGTTCATACAATTTTAACACCATTTTCTTTTAGTTTAATTAATTAATATTAAGTTGTATAAATCAAGAGGTGATAATTATAAACTTTAACTGTCTGTAAAAAAAAATATACCCTGGCTTACTCCTAAACTTGTAAAAAAGTCACTTCTTCAGTCAAGTCTTTCAGATGGACATATTGAGAACAATCTTTTAGGTAGCTCGAGAAGAATAAGTAGTTTTGGCACGAAATCAATGATAGCCAATTCTAAAAATTCAAAAAGTCAAAGAAAGTTGCATCCACCTACTTAGCACAGCCAATTTGCAAGAAGACGTAATCTACATGCGCCAGTAGATTAGTAATGGTAGAAAAAGCTTGACGGAACTGTGCTAACTGTAATATGATCGATCTGGTTACTTTCGATGTCATCTTATCGATGAGAATTGCTTTAAAGATTTTACCAAATACTAAAAAACTACGATCGGTCTAAAAGACTTTTAGGATGTATTTTATTACAATTTCAACAAATTCAAAATTTAATTTAATTTTAATAACATTCAATTATTTTTAAAAATATTTATTTTGATATCCGTTATGTTCTAAAGCATTATTATTATAAAACATACAAAAAATATCGTAACGACGTAAATATTATTCTTTTTTGGAGACTGATTGAGGCATATGTTGAGTAGACAACACGCAATTTTTATTTTTGAAGAAACAGCCATCTATATTGGTACACAAAGACATAACATATAACTGGCATTTACAAAAACAACGTATTTTGTCATCTAACATTAATATTATTTAAGAATTATTTTATTCAAAAATAAATTTAATTTAAGTGTTTTCTTCCATATTTTTAATAATAAGCTTACACAGTTTTATATATAAAGATGTCCGTCCTCTTAAAGGGCGGCCATGTTTCTCTCTTCGGCTCTGTTGCCAACGTACCAAATTTTGGTACGTTGGCAACAGAGAATAAAATAATAAGAGGTTTTCAAGGTGACCTCTACACGAGGGAGCACGCAGGCCCCTTGGTCGTATATAATTATAGAGATCTTCGTTTCATATTAAATAGAAATACAATATAATGCGGCTCGTGTAAGGCCGCGGTTCCACTATTTAACACGTAACGGTAAATTTATCGTGAACCTATCTATTAGCATTATTTGTAATGTGTAATGCCCATGTTGTACCCACCCCAGGTTTAGTTGAGAGATCGCTTTTTTATACCTAGAACAAACAGTCCAATTAGGTATGTCCAACTTCAAGGAAGAGGACCAATGTGTGTTACCAGCGATGACCTATGCCAGCAAAACGTGGTCTCTTACCAATGGCCTTTTAATCCAACTCAAAATAGCTAAACGAGCTACAGAGAGGACAACGCTTAGAGTTATTTTGCGCGATCGAATCAGGAATGAGGAGATTTGTAACACAACCCAAGTTATCGACATTGCCCGGCGGATTAGTAAGTTGAAGTAGCAGTGGGCAGGGCATTTGGTACGCAGAACCGACGGCCGTTCTGGAATGGAGACCATGCACCGGCTAGATGCACAGAAAATCTGCCTAAATCTGCAGGATCGCGCTGGACACAGGCAGGATACAACCGGTCCTATTGGAAATTATTTGGGGAGGCCTATGTCCAGCAGTGGACGTCTTATGGCTGATATGATCATGATGATAAGTAATTGTCGAAACTTTTCGTCGTAAGAGAATCGAGCTATGATAAACGTCATTTGATAGTCTTATTTACTTGACTATGACATGTAGTCACAGCCACACATTGCCAGACTTAGAGTTGAGTTGCTTACAGAACTTGCGGATATTGAACAACAGAAGAATCACAAATAAAATGCTAAAATACATATTTTGCACCCAGGCACAATTCTAAAAAGGACATTATATAAATGTTTGTCCTGAGTGGAGAACGAACCCACGACCCTTGGCGAAAAGACTTGTATATGAATGCGAATTGAGGAACAGTTGTTAAAGATAAATAAAAAAAACTTGCATTACTCTAGAACGAGTGCACCAAATGGGTGTTAATTCTTTAGTAATTTTTTTGTTATGTACGAGTATATAATTACCACGTTCAGAATTGTTACGTAAGTATTATCACCAAGGAGTTTAGATGAAAAAAATATATGTATATACTAATGTGAGCAGGCAGGTAGTCTCTATCTCTCTCTCTCTCTCTCGTCAGTCTTTATAAGTTAGAAGTTAACGAGTTTAGATTTTACAGTAATAGACAGGATTAATCTATCTATAAACACGGTGGTTTGTTATTTATTATCTTATTATGATCAGGAAAAATATTAATTTGCTGTGTAAATTTAAATGAATGTAAGTGACATATCGGTGCTTAATCTTTCTTATTTTTATTAATGTTGGCTTTAAGGTTAGGCAATTATTATCGCAATTTGACCTCAATGAATTGTGGTTGGATATATTAAAACTGTTAACGTTTCGTTCCAACCCATATAGACGAAAGTTTTGAAAATATAAAAGGCTTTGGTATGAAAAGTTTCAGTCGTTTAGGATAAACTCATTGACATACGCATAATATAATAAAATATTAATTGTTATTATTATTTAGTTGTAATGAGTGAGTTGTTAAAGCCTAAATATGATATGATTAATGGGTTGTATATATTTAAGTTCGAGTCATAGTTTAAAGAATAGTATCATATGGTGTAAAAGAAGATGATGTAACAACAATAGATAAAGAAGGATTGAGATGGTTTGGACATGCAGGAAGGATGGATGGAGAGCAGAAGAGGTATTAAAGGTCATACGTACCGAGAATAAACGAGCGAATGCCTACTCAATTATATTACGGATTTTAATTTTTTTTTGTCTTATAAGAAATTAGGCAAACTGAAATGCGTTTACTAACGTACGAAATTCGCCACGGGTTTTATTTTATTGTTACGAGTATTAACTACTATTAAAATGATTGAGAGATGTGTATATTGGACAGGTTTCCGCAACTCGACACCTCTTTGCGCTATTATAGCGTTCTTTGGGACTGCTGGCCATACTCTTGCCAGTCTAGTTCTTTTATGAAGCGCAAAATGCTGCGATTAAATAGTCGCTCATAAATGAGCGGCTTCGGCTATACCTTAAATCGAAAAAGAAATACTAATACACTGTCTAATATTTACAGCTAGGTACAATACAGATATAATCATAAATATGCAAAGACAATTAACTGTGTAATAGTTTCGCATTAGTCTTTCAAAGGAAAATAACCGTCGAGACACATTGGAAACGCAGCCTATCTATTATATTTCTAAAGAGATCGTATTAATACAGTTGTCCTTGCCTCATCCACCCACGTGTATTCTGAAAGAACCAGACACCGACAGGGAAGGTCGGCGACACAAACAAGGGGATAATACCTACCACCTTGGGTTATTCAAATCTATAGATACACTCATTTGCAAAAAAAACGGGCACCTAACCAATAAACCATTTCAAATGTTACTATTGGTTTGTTCGATAATTATAGGTAGTTTTACTTTCACAATTTTGTAAATCAATTAGCAAATAATCGTTTTTGTCAGTATTATCATACAATTTTGATAATATTTATAGGTTTTAATGCTAAGCTAGTAGTGTATGCTCGCAAGTAGTGCTCGTGAAGTAAAAATAACAAAGATTTTTGTTTGTTTTTTCTTTAATAAAGTAAAAGCAGATGAATGTTTAATATCGATTGTGACCCCATCTAGCTGAAATCACAGCTTGAATTCGTCTGGGTATGCTAGCGAGGATATCCCGGATACTTGCTTGCGGAATACGTTCCCACTCCGCGGTAATCGAATTCTTCAGCTCTCTGATGGTCTGCAGAGCCGGTTGTACTGATCTAACGCGTCGTTTCAGAACGTTCTAAACATGCTCTAAAGGATTGAGATCGGGACTTTGAGCTGGCCAATCCAAACGATGATTGAACTTCCACATCGCCAAACCGGTGGGCCCGAGCAATGTCGTCCATAAAAATTGAGTCTTCGGCTGAAGCGACCAATGCGGGTTGTGCATGAGGAATTAGAACTTCCGTTATGTATCGATGTTCAGTCAGTTAGCCATTTTTATGAAGACTAACTCTGTAAGATTCATTGAATTTATTCCTGCCCAAAACATAACAGAGCCCCCACCGTAAGGTGTGATTTTTGCAAAACAAGCCTCTGCAAATCGTTCTTCTCGTCTTCGTAGCACTCGCCGATGTCGATCTTCACCAAACAGAGATATCCTGACTTCATCGGAAAACAATACCCTATTCTAGTCTTCTTGAGTCCATGACTCACAATTTTGAGCAAACCTAAGCCTGGCAAGTCTGTGCTCACGGAGTAACTTAGGGCCACGGGCCGGGCGATGACTGCGTAAATTGGCCGCCAGAAGCCTCCTTCTGACCGTTCATAGACTAATATGCACATTTCTTACTTCTTCGAGGTTGTTCTTAAGGTCCACATACGAAGACTTGTGATTTGAATGCGCAACTCAAAAGAAAACAATCATCACGTGGTTGGGGACATGGTTCTTTTTCCGGAGCCAGGCCTTCTCTCGACGGTACTGGTGTCTTGATCCCGCTGCCAGGTCCTTTCAATGTCAAGCGACTCACACTTAGCCTCTGATGTACGAAGTATTGGCTGCAACCCTCTTCGAGCAGCGCAATAATTTTGGTAGCTTTTACCATTATCACTAACACCATTGAGACAGCTAAACAGCAATAAATGAAGCTTTGACAATTAAGAATATGAAAGAAATTCATAAAAATTGACTAAAATTATGAAAATCGATATTATCTTTTGGAACTTCGCACCAAAAATGTAGGATAAAAAGTGGTCTTCTGTAAAAACGAGAATCAAAAGACAGTTTGAATTTAGAACGTACTGTTTTAAACACCACGGCATTTTTAAAACCAGCTTGTAACATGTACAAATGATTGAAATCATTTTGGTACCGTATTTTTTTATAGAAGAATTAAAATCAAAACTGCCCGATTTTTTTGCAAATGAGTGTATAAAGCTTACTATCTCTGTGCCCGTGTTCTTGTCCATGTGGTATTTGCTTTATCTATTCCCATGAGATCTCTCGTTTTCTTGAAAAAGCTACCGTCTAACAAACATGATAAAAAATATATCTTTATTTCCTTTGAAATAAAAACAAGTTTCGGGATACAAAAGTAGGAAATGTTTAATTTTAAAACTACATTCTTCTTTGACGACAAAGAATAATGTACTTTATAACAATAGAATGGATCAATAGCCATTCTATCGTGATAGTGTAACAAATATCGTTACAAAATACAAAGGTTTTATATAAAAGCCTTTGTTATTTGCTTATAGTGTAAAAGAAATATAGCTACAGGAAACTTTTGTTTAGTTACTACAACTATAGATAAAGGCAACATACCTACATCAGTTTATTAAATATGACATCTTTAATTGACAGACACGATGGCGCAGATGATAGTGATCTTATGTTGTGCAGCAATGGTCGTCGGTTCGAATCCCACCCAGAACATAACATTTTTTATTAGATCGACTCACAAGCGTACTGTCCGCTTGACAGTATTGTTGTCGTAGTATTGTAAATTCACAAGAATGTCACTTGCGTGTTTCCACTTGTGTGACTTGAAGATGTTATGTCTTATTACCCAGTAATTTCACTGCCGTCTCACCATTTAAATCGGAATGCAGCAATGCGAACACTGCTATGTGCAGACGACCTTTTCATGAGGTCTTCAACAGGTGATGAATTAGAATAATTAGTATATGTTGTGTGTTTAAGTGTCAGAAATGTATTTTATGTTTTATTCTCGGATTTTACTCTATTGTCTGATATCTGTAATAATCTTATGCAATGTTATGTAAATATATTTTAAATTAATATATTTATACATAATAATAAAGGAGCCTCTTTTCCTAACCTCAATTAAAGGAATTTTTTTTAAGGACGTTAATTTTATCTGTGGAGAGTTCTTATTTGTTAGTAATTTTTATCCAGTTGAATTCCCTCACGAGATTCTGTTGAAGGTACGTAGTACTCAAGTAGATCTGCAGACACAGTTGACATTGAGGTGGCCAGATTTTCTAGTTTATCGGGAGATCCCAGAGTGTTGCCATTTGCAAGCTGGCAGAAAAACAATAAACTTGCAGATGTCTCTGATACGAATAAAATATAATTTTGGCGTCTTCTTAAGTCTCTCTTAAGATAAATAATGCAATATTGATATTCAATAGTATATATGCAATATCTTCACAAGTCTGCCTTTCAGGGTCAGGAGACCCAAGTTAGTATCCTGGCGCTAGCGTATAATCACAGCTAGCACCTTTATGCTGTTTTCGCTTGCTCCTTTTAACAGAGATTAATCTAAATAGTAAAATCAGTAGATTTCAATTATTTGGATTATTTGCTATTTTACGCACACTCATAACAAAATTAGTTCAACATATTTTCTACTTTATTATATATATATTATTTTATGAATATTAATATTTTATATTTATATTTTTTCTATATATATATATATAGATAATAGGTGACAGCGATATATATAAAAGCTGATAGATATTGATATCAACGCAGATTCTAAACCATAAGGGTTAGAAATTTTATACAGGGGTTCCTTTTAAACGTAGGAGATCCTACGTTTAAAATTGTTCCCTACCATCAAAATTGTTCCCTACCATCAAAATTGTTCCCTAGGCCCTAACTTTGGTGTTATTTGAATGAAACTCATTGAAAGTAATGATACCCGTGTAAAAGATATATATTTTTTAAATCATTCTTTAAAGAGTTAATATTGGGGTGCAAAATTAGTATGAAAGTTCTACAGCTTAAGGCGGGTGTAACTGCAGGGCGCGGCTAGCTTAAAATTTACAGTATCATAGGACACTTTGAATAACATTGTTCAGATGTTGCGCTCAGACAGGGCAACGTTAAAGTAATCGCATGAAAGATATTAATTAGCAGGGCATAAATAATTTAATATAAAAATTAAATAATCTAACGGCTAAGATTAAAAGACTTGAGAGTAACTTGAGGATAACCGCATGAAAGATATCAATTAGCAGGGCATAAATAATGAAAAATTTAATAATTTAACGGCTAAGATTAAAAGACTTGAGAGCAAAAGATTCATGGAGCAGGAAGCTCGGGATTGCTATATAGAAACATTTAACTCACTCGACAGACATAATGAGAACCTAATAAGTATTGTTACGGATACAGGTACAGTAATCAAACATAAACGTGTATCCCCAGCAGAGCGAAAAATGTAAATATCAAATTTTCTACACGGTTGGACTGCGTGACATTAACTTTGATGGTTTTAATTTTTTTGTGTTGTTGTGAATACACTATTAATCATAATTATATTAGATATTGGAATCAAGGGGGAAATAAAGGGGGAATTTTGCCCATTATGCGCAATCACAGGGATGCTGCTACCCATTAACGTACTTTGCATTAGAGCTACACTGTTTCGGATGGATTTACCGCCATCTGTCGGTTCTGGTACCTTAGTCGCCTCTAACGTAGGTTGTGTTTGTTACGTAGATTCTGTAACCTACGAAAATCGGTGCCCTAGCATTAACCCAAAACAACAGTGCACATCACCGGAAGTAAAGCGAAAATTTGTGCTTAAAGTTTTCAATTCGAGTTATTGTCATAACTAAATTAAATATTTAAATAAATTGCTTCTTTGGAACCACCGGTAGTGGACCACATCATTGATTTAGTTGAATAGATATTTGGTTTGTGAACGTTAGGTAGAACTATAATGGTCTTGTAAAATGAGAGTATGTATGTATGTATTTTGTAGTTATAGGTAAAGTGGTACCTGAAGCGAAAATATTGTACCCTATTTTAAGAAAAAAGCCCAAGGTATGCAAAATGCATGAATATGTAACTTGACGCAGTTTACGTTAATGTAGAGAAGAAGATCATCAACCTATATATTTTATATAAAATTCCTTACAAATATATTAAATTTATTGTAGTATATATTATTATTTTTAATAATTGAATTTCGTGTAAGAATTATTTGAAGCTGGGAGGTACCGGCAGAGTAAAATAATAGAACCTACCTCTATACCCAGGTATTATGAGAGGCGATTAACCTACCAGAACCGACAGATGGCGTTACAGAATTTTACATACGGGGGGGTTCAGCAACTTTTTTTCATACTTATATCTTTACTAATATTACATACAGACACCGAATAGGCTATAAAACTACCGACCCGATTTTGGTTATTCCTCCACTAATATTAAGTAATACAGGCTACATTAAATTACAAAAAAAATCAAATTAACTCAATCACTAACTCACCGATTTCAAAAAACGCCCCAATGGCGCAGATGTTAGTATTCCTTTCTTGTGTGCCAGGGTTCGTTGGTTCGATTCCCACCCAGAGCAAATACGTATATAATAATATTTGGGTTTTTTCTGTGTCTGGATGTAAATATATGTATTTAAGTAGTATATTTGTGATTCCTCAGTTTTCTGGCGTCCGTAACACCAGTGCGACTTACTACGGAGTCAGATAAATGTATGAGATGTTATGGGAATTTATTATTTCACGTAAATATATATATATTTCACTAATAAAAAGTTACATAATCAGCAAGTTACATATGATCACATCTGTCGGTTCTGGTACCTTAGTCGCCTCTGATGTCACCTGGTTTAGAGGAGGTACTATTCAACTCTGCTGGTACCTCACGTTTTATTTATTAGAAGAGTAATATTTACTTACTGTTACATCAAAGTAAATTAAATCATAAGTTATTGCAGATTTTAAATACGATATTTAAATTTATCATTTATTTTATTTAAATTAGTGTTTGGATGAGTCATCATTTTTTTTATAACTCATTACTTACTATTGTTTTTATGTTCATTTGTTATGTGATGGTTCGATCATAGAAAGGAAAGTAAAATAAATCATTTATAAACGAGCAGACAGCGGCAAGTCTATAAATATAACGCAGTTATTGAATGGTCCCATGGCCTCCATCTTACAGCCTACACCCTGCAGTCTCCCTCCTGCAGCCTTCCAATCGCAGCCTCCCACCCCCTGCCTGGCTGGACTCTTCTTCCTCAGGTGCAAAATCAATTGCTGCAGGGACAAATTAGCTGTGCTTATATTTAATTTAAAGCATTTCAAGTATATACTAATCAATGTATAGCTTTCGATACATTAAGGAGATAGGAATTAGTAATTAATTCTGCATTGTCAACCAACAATACATTTGAATTGTATTAAAAAACTAAAAAAGACCTGCGTGACTTCGGACGCAGCTGTGTATTGACCGGTTTAACATTCTTAATGTCTATAATCCTTTATCGAGAAGTATAATTCGATAAAGAAAAATAGGGGCGGAAAAAATTGGTGCACGTCATATCGATCTCGCGGCCCAGAGTTCTTTCATCTTTTGATGAAAAACACCGAAGTATGGAAGGGTCCATATCTAATGAAAATAAATCACCAACCTTATAACTACATATTAAAAACAGAAACGACAGTAAAAAATAATACTGACAACATTGAAAATGTAAATTAAGAATGAGGAAACTATTATACTTCGATGTAAATACGCAGAATATGTTATCGTCGATTTTATTCTTTCAAAAGTTGTCGGAAATATACATGCATACTACAATATTTTTAATTATATATGTTTTAATTATATTTTTAATTCAGACGAAGTGATAAATGACAGAAACATTATATTACAAAAAAATGTGTGTAGGAGAAAAATTAAACGAAATGTTGGTTAGGTTTGGTTTAGAACAACAAACGAGAACCGAAAAATAAAGCATTAAGAATTGCAATAGTCCTAAAGTAGAATATTTGCGAAACCAGTATTATGTCAATTAATTGTTTTTAAAGCAATACGCAAACAACACAATGAAAGTTTGAAAATTACTTCTTTCCAATGTTGTTTCTAAAATGATCTTTTGTGATACAGAATTATTCAATTTAACTAGCTTTAATTTAATTTAAAAAAAAAATAATTTTATATGAGTCAAAATATTGCTGATGGTTTTATCAAAATATCATAATTTGAATTATGACCTATTCTTATACCTACATAATACAGATGAAAAAAGGATTTTTTACCGATATTTTTACATTCATTATTTTGATGTGTAGTTATAATACATAGCTTTGTATAAGGTGTAAGTAGAACCTTTATTTCCCTTAAAAAAATAATTTACTTTTTAACAGTTTTCATACAGATCAGAACTCAACAGGCAGGAACTGGTTTGGGTACTTAAATATCAAAGTGTATTATAAGTTTAAGTTTCCTTTTTGTTGTTGAATAAAGTTATTATTATTAATAAAATACATGAATTAAACCTAACATAAAGTTCATCAACATAGCGATGTTGTTATCACTTTTTTCTACCGCCAAATAGCAATGTATCATAGCAAATCGCATTGCTGTGTTCCGGTTTGAAGGGTGAGAGAGACGGTTACTGGATGATGCGTGGTTTGGCAACGTGCTAGTGATATTACGAGCTTCTGTGGGCTGCAACAAGGATTACAATCTCACGAACTGTATGTGTTTGTCGACCTGGTTTAATTAAAAAATACAAAACAAAATGTATACATCCATCTATAAAAACTTTTACGTTTTTAATACTATTGGGTTTATTAACTCATTTGGTCCAAAATGTTCTACAGTTCTTATATTATTCTTCTAATACTTAAACTTTTAATCGCTCGGTGTATTTTCTTAATTTGTTTCTTGTTCATTTTGTATGATCCAAATTGCTATATTCACTTTTTCTCTACATTAGTTTTAACTGAATGAAATTTCAATTTCATATGGACGCGCTATATTCTTAAAATGCATATTGCACTATATTTTTTACCTCTTTATAAGAAATACCAAGAAAAAGCAAGCATGTATGGAAGGACTACTGCGAGTAGGGGAAGCGAGACACGTATGCTAGAATCGTAACAAGTGGAGATCCATAGTTTCTGCCTACCCCGATGGGACACAGGCGTGATGTATGTATATATCTCTATAGACTAGTTATTTTTTAACAGAAATTTAATCTAAACGCGTTTGTAATATTAGTACGATTAAACAAAGATAAAACGGCGTGGCTACTTTTTTGATACAATAAAAAATTGGATGAAACTAAAATGAGCCAAATTGTTTAGTGAAGTTACAGCTGTTGAGTAGGAATAGCGTTGCACGAGGAGAGTTCTCGACGCGCAGTCGCAGGCTGCGCGGTGGCGACTCCGGCGCTCGGCGCCTTTATTGCGATATATATACGCCGCCGATAAATATCATGCGGCGGGTCATCGGGTTGCGGGAGAATTTTTCTTTGTATTCTACCCGCATTATTGGTTGTTTTTTCTGCGCAGGAATTCTTGAGGTTGATTTGAATGCAATACAAATTATATTGTTTACATTTTAAGCGGCTTCATTTTGTTGCCATAGAACTTTTTGGCGTTACTTAGCGTATGTTTGAACTGACGGTTTCGTGGGAGCTGGCTTGTAGTTGTTGACACACCGCTCTTGGCTAGGATTATCCAGGGTCTTAGCAGGGTTGTCTTCATTGGCTTTATTGGCATTCGTTGGCTTTATTGGTGAAGTAAGTGGATGCATAATATATCTATTTACGTAGTAACACGTAAATATTAGAAAATTTTAGATGAATTTACTCTCTGTTCGGTTTCAAAAAGAAGTTTATTAAACTTTTTACATTTTTTTTATTACGTTACATAATAATATAAATCTTGTCTCAATTACATTCTATTTCAGGTGTTTATAGTTGATTTTATTAAAATATAATACATCTTATGTTACTTAGTGAATGTGTAGCATTTTATTAGTTATTGAATTATTTAAGTTGATTGAGAGATATATTGAGTTATATCAAACCAACCAACCAATTCAATATTTCCTCTTTATAATAATGTTATACTGAAATGGAAATAAATAAAATAAGTTAAAGATCTTCGGTGGTATGGTTGTACAACTATAACAATAAATTCACCTCACATCTCATACATTGTTAAATGCTTAAAGCTCTTGAGTTAAGGTCACAGATAACTGATCAATCTTAAGTAAATATTCATCACCTAAACACAGAACAAATTAGGTGGTTTAAATAATTATTTATCCGGATGGGGATCGATCTTTGGCGAACTAAATATAAACACTACCGAATGTGCTATCAGGTCCGTCCAATCTCATGCACTTGTTAATTACAGGTTAACTGTAGGAGGTTAATTGAGCAGCTCATATAATGAAGAAAAGAACAGGATTTTCGAGTACGTACAGCAAAGTGACCTTATAAGTAAGTTAAAAATATGAACTAAAAAAAGGCGAATTACTCTTTTCTATTAATAAATATTTATAAATACGATTAATTGAGAAAATTATAACAGATAATTCTTATGGCGACTTGAAAAAGGTTTCCCGATGTAGTTACATTAGAAAATTAAGTTGTGGTACCGTTACGTTATTAAATTGCTCAGTGCCATCCCTCCCCCTGCAGCCTCCCAACGCTCCAGTCTGGCCGGGCTCAGCCTCCATACCGGTGCAAAATCAATTGCACTGCAAAACGAATTTATGTAATGGTCTACAGTGCATGTCTCGATATAAATATATAAAAAGCCGTGCTTTTATGTTCATTTAAGAGACGGGTGGATGTTTTGCATAGGCAAACTATGTAAAATGCATGATGAAATTCGAAGAGGTGCCAATGTTGTGTTGATTAAAATGTATAAAACTCAAACTTAGTTTTTATATACGCCTATTGCAAAAACTTAGGGTGGCCGATCAGTAAAATATGAATATAAAATGTCTTAAATCCGTATTTATTTAACCGATGACCCTGATAACCCTTTGAGTTTATTGGTTAACAAATGTTCCAAAGCCGGCGATTGTCCCTAAGTGTATTAAACACGAACATCTTTTTTTCAAACACGCTCTTTGCAAAGCCTCACAGAAGTCGGTAAAACAAAAATCACAAATGTGATTCCAGAGAGGACATAATAAAACCCGTATTAAGACCCGTTTCACCCGCGTAGTCTCCATTCGTTCCCACGATATATAAATAATATAGTGGCCTAAGTCACTGATATCATCAGCCAGTGAGAGTCCCGTTAAAATCAGTTCAGACATTCAGTCCAGTTATTGCCGCAACAAACCGATAGACAAAATAATAGTATTTTATTATGTAAAGTTGTATTTAGTAAAAATATGTAAATGTTGAATTGTAATGTTGAATTGTCTGGTTGTATTTAAAATTACAACCAGACAATTCAATTTAACTTGTATTTTTGCGTTACGTGACCCTAACTCGTTAAATACAAGATGATTTTGATGACCCACAACGATTTACGATCCTTGAGGGTCATCAAAGTCATCTTGTATTATAAAGATAGATATTACTATTTCCCACTTTGAAGTATTATTGTTTTTATTTTTATACTATACTGTTAAGAAGTAAAATAGTTAAATATACTTATGCTGGACGTGTTATCATGAAACTGTAATTCTTTAGTTAGTGTTAAAATGTAAGAAATAACAGATAACAATAAACATAATCAAGAAAAAAAAAATATACACGTAACAATTTCTAGAACCAACCATACCGCTGCACCGTGCTCTATGTCGTGTATATCCAACGTGACAACACCCACCTCTCATAAGCCACCCCGTAGCCTCCCATTGCTCTCGCCAGGATGGGAGCGGCGGGTGGCTGCAGCGCTCAACCCCCTCGGACAAGCAAAATCGATTTGATTGCACCAGAAACAAATTTTAGCCAGTGTATACCCTACGAACAAAATAAAAGATGGAGTTTGACCATATGTCTTAGTCAACTACGTCTTTAAAATCCGTCATCATCGTCATATCAGCCATATAAAAACATGGCCTCCACAAAATAGTAGGAATTGTTTTTTAGGAAGTTGACGTGAATCTAGGACTTAAGTTAGAAAGGTCAACAGTGGCTCATTACACCTAACTAAACTTGAAACGTACTTTTTTAAAGAGGATTTTTAAAGATTCTATTGCAAATATATATACGTATTACGTGCCGTAAGGTAACGGCAGAGTAGATTAGTACCACCCATTGCACCAGGTGTCGTAAGAGGCGACTAATGTACCAGAACCGACAGATGGCGGGTATATCTATCTGAAACAGTGCAGCTTAAATACACAGAGTGGGATGGGCAGCAGCATCTGCATCGCGATAGTTGCGCTCTGCGATTGATAGCACGCTTGTCCAGCGCAGAAATTGTGGGCAAAAATCCTCCTATCTTGGATAGGCTTATGTCCAAGTATGTGAACTTCCAACGGCTGGTTAGATGATGATATGTCGAAAGATTCGTTATTTGCAGCAAAAATAGACTTTTGAACGTTTTAGGTTTTTTACCGACATTTTATAACATAGTGGAGTAAAAAAAAGGATTTTCTAAAAATAAACCCCCTAATGGGATAAAACAGAGGTGCGAAGTTATTATCAAACTTTACCGTTTTTTGAAATTTTTCAAATAGGATTCAGTATTTCTTATGATCCAGCTCAATATCCTTAAAGTTATTTTAATACCACCATCCGCCATATTTGTACTACAATATATTTTACACGTTATTCATTTCATTACTTTTAATAAAAATACTTCTAAAAAACTAAGTTCTATACTAACTTTGAACCCCCGTTTTAGCTCCTCAGGGGGTTCATTTCTTAATGCTCTACGTTGATATGTCAGTGAGGTCAGTCAGAGTCAGTCATTCTGCTACTCCTTTTATAGATTATTGCAGACAAATCTATTTTTCAACTGACAAAAGATGACAGAAACGTAAAAAATCTATACTGTGACAAAAATAATAGGAAATGTCACAAAGGGTCCTCACTAGACATTTTATCAAATCCACAGTATTTTTGAGTTAAACTTAAATAATATTTTATCCAAGTACCGAGAATAAACGAGCATAAAACGTAGACATGATGTATATATACATTTTATAAAAATAAAATCTGCCACACGTGGCGTAACTAATTTTTTGTTGATTATTATGCAACCCAAAACACTTTAAAATTAAATAGTACAATTTTAAATGCTCACGTCTCAATCGGACTCCGTCCTTCAAATCGTTATAAGGGCCGTTCAAGGTCAAAGCACGAGGAGTGGAATTCAAAAGGGGATAAAATTTTGCGTGGATTCCAAGATTAATATCAATGTGAAGGTATAACAGATATTTTTAAGGTATATTGTGCGTATGCATAACATTCGCCGTGTCCCTACAAATATCTTAATTTTTCTTTATATCAATGTATACCATCCTTGCATTAGTCCTTTCTTCCTCCTTATTTAGTCCTTCTTTAATTTTTTTCACCTGGTTATGATATTTTCGCCTAGGTCGTCCTATACTAACTCTGCTATTTACTTCCGTTTTAAATATTCTTGCAGTCCTTCTACTTTTATCCATTTGCAAACCATCTCAACGTTATTTTCTCTATTGTTGTCACAACATCGTCATTTTTAGATGATAATCTCTTATCACACAACTTTAATCTCCCTTTTAAATTCACCATACATACTTCCAAGTTCTCTCATATCGAAAGCAATTATTCTACTTGCGTGCTATTCTGCTATACCCAATATTCACTACCATATGTCAGTGTTGGAACCAACATACCTCCATGAACAGCTAGTCGAGCCGTTTTGGCTGCACTTATTACATGCTTATAAATATTCATGATCTTTAGTGCATGACTTAGGATTACTACCATCTGCGCCATCGGGCCCGTCAAGAAATTGCTAAGATATGTTAATGTATGTAATGTAATGTAATGTATATCGGTAATGTTCACCAAGGTAGCAATATATCCCCCTTTTTATTCACAATTGGAACTTCTGCAGACGTTTCGATGATAATGATTGCAACAAGCTGCATAACAAATGACATATTGATTACAATTTATTTTTGAATACAAAATTTTTACTTGTCACAGTGTTTGACTAGCATTAACTTCTAGACAAACACAATTTTAACAATTCTTACTTACTGTATATAATTTGATGCAACGGAAGAAATAGGATAATTTTCATCGCAATTTGGAGTCGCAACATTTTTTCATTATGATAAATATACAAATAAAGTTAAAACAGGAAGTGTATCGGGTTAGCTAAAAAAATACATAAAAGAGGCTTTCAGGTGAACTTTTCTATTGGTGGAAGTATCATTTGAATTTGTCGTGTAGATTTGAGTTAACTCGTTTTAAACAAACAAGTATTTAATTATTTCCTCGTAATAATATTATTATAAAATAAAAGGCCAATAATTTTCAACAAACGATTATCTTATGGATATTTATGTTGCGTTTTTTGCTGGGTATTGTTTTTAAGAATATCAGCATATGAGATTGTGTGCATTTATTGAAAATGGAAAATAATTTCAAAATTTTCAAGTACATTTTAGAAGTTGGAAAACTATTATCTTGTGGAAAACAAAGCTTTCTTTACTTAACTCTTCCTTTAAAGTTGGTTATATACTTATTGTTTGATGAGGTTATTATAGTTAATGAAGTTCAAGGTGGTCCTAAATTCTGCAGTATAAAACCCGTATTTTATGGACTTACATAATAGCAGATGTTTCTCGGTTAGTTGATTCCAATTACTTGCATAAGGTAATACTAGTTGGTATTTTACTGTGCAACAAAAAATGCAACTGACATGAATGCCTTTGTAGAGAAAATGAATTGTTCTGCACAAGGGCGATTTATGTAAGTTAACTTAGTAAAATAAAATTTGAAAATATTACTTTTACTATGTTGGTGAAAATATGACTGACATATATCTTACGATACTTGTTACGATCTTGGCATACCTCTCTTGCTTCCCTTACTCGTAGAAGAACTTTTATACACGTTCGATTATTCTTGGTACTTCTGACCTGGCCCTTCTTTAATACCTATTCTACCTGGTTGAGATGTTCGCCTAGGTCGTCCTATATCAACCATTTTCATTCATTTCCGCTTTATATATTTGTGCAGTCATTCTACTTTCAACCATCCTTCATGTCCAAACCACCTGGAAAATTCCTTTTTCTATTGTTGTCACAACATCATCTTTTACCACATCGATCTATTATTAACTTTATATATTTAGATGAAATCATATATTATGTGGATAATGATTACTAGAAGCTACTCGATGCCTCGAACTATATGATATATTTATGTTCAAAAGTGTTTCATGACCACGTAAAGCCATTATGGTCATAAGTCATTTTAGTATACACTATACTAGCTGACTAGACAGATATCTTGTCTTAATGGAATATCTATAAATTTTATGGAATAATACTGTGACTATAAATTGAGATGTAAACTATTGGAGATGGGTCAATAAAGGAAAAAAAAATACCGGTTCATCCCGGACCCGTAGTGTTTATAAATACAGTATTTGTATTTTTACGATGACTACTTTAATGATTTAAAAGATAGTTTACAAATATTAGATATTTTAACACAGATATTTTTTTATTTATAGCTTTATGTTTGGTAGACTTTAGGAGCAATGCGGACAAAGAGTCAGTTACGCAACATTAAAAATAAAATTTATATGCAATACTTTAATTACTACGTTAAATATATGAATATAGAAGCCTAAGCTAGCTAAGCTAAGCAAGCTTATAACAGGATATAACTTATAATACCATCAAAATCAGTTCCTCTTGAAATCGTAACAGACAGACATTTGCATTTATATTTTTAGTACGGATTTCACATAGCAAACGTGGACAGAGCCGAATGTCAATCTTCCTTATATTCTAAAATTAATTGGAAACTTTTTTGGATTTATTAATGAGACCCCAGACCGATTTACCTGGTTGGCCCATTTAATTCAATACTTATTTCAAACTAGATTTACGTCCGCGACGCGGTCTGGTTTTCATTGACATCCATTTAACATTGATTTAATTTTTTTATTGACTTAATTATTTATATCTAATATTTATATTGGATAACGTAATTTTTTATTATACTTTTATTATTTTATTTTACGATTTATCAATTGACAAATGTACAATATCATGATACTCTTAATTTCTTCGACGTAATTAATTAATTATATTATCACAATAATTTTGTGCTAAACACATAAATTTGTACACTTCTTTGAACCCAAACACAGCACTTAATGTTATTTTGACAACTAATAAATTAATTTAAATGAGTATCAGACAGTCTTTCACATTTATAAGAGTATGGATTGTCCGTGTAAACAGACTGCACCGAGTGTCAATTTATTCTTGTATTCTGAATGGTAATACTTAATGGAAGTTCAATTAATTTTATAAATGAGCTTCCAAGTTTATTTAGAGTATATTTGGAATGATATCAATAATTTAAATTAGCTTCTCGATATATATATGTACTAGCTGACCTGGCGAACTTCGTACCGCCTAACAGTTAATGAATTTCGAGTTACCTTTTAGCTGAACTAATTAAGGCTTTGATGAACGTAATACATTGATACAAAATAATATAAATATAGATAGAAACTTAAAGTATTTTATTGTGATAAATGATGTTGAATACATATTAAATGAGAATAAAAAATTAAAACATAATATTAATCAAGTACTTCAAACACATATAACGTGTAACATAAACGAAGTAAATATTGAAAATAATGTTGTGCAGATTGGGATACACTAGGATTAATTCACTAATGAGTTTTTCATTCAAGCACCTTGTGATAAACGACATTCTTTTTATTTTGGTCAGGCGCAAGAACAAATAAAGCGGACGGTTTGCTGACACGTGAGCATGCTTTTTTTGTAATTTTTGCTGGCTGAGCATTATTACGATCCACGGACTTCTGAGTTCCGAACCTAGCACGCTTCCACTTCGCCTTTGATAGACTCCATTTAATTAAACCACATTTACCATAGAACAAGTTAGCAGTTGCTGAAAAAAAAACAATATTGTGTAAATGATAATATTTTTTCTTTATATTATTTTTTTCTTATTCTGTGCATGCTGTGTTCATTTTCTAATTATTGTATATTGAGACGTAATGTTTATTTTAATAATTAATTATGCTTTAGTAAATGAATTAATCTTAGATGATTCATTTAAATTATTAATTCTGTCAGATTTGAAAGCCAGTAAATGCGGTTTAAGCATGAACGGGTTACTCATCAAATGTCTTATTAACGCTGATGATCAATGTTAGCATTGTCAGCTGAAGAGTTACTAGATGGTAATGATTATGCAAGATTCCTTTCATCATCATCATATCAGCTATAAGAAGTCCACTGCTGGATATAGACCTCCCCAAGTAATCTCCAATAGAACCGGTTGTATGCAGCCTGTGTCCAGCGTGATCTTACGATTTTAGTCAGATCGTCTGACCATCTTGCGGGGGGACGCTCTACGCTGCTCTTGATTAAAAAAAAATTATACCATTAGTACCTCACCAAGAAAGGAGAAATTATACTTATAATTGCGGCGCTGGGCAAGCGTTAGCTTCCGCAACGGGGATACTGCTACCAACCTTGCTATATCTATTTCAGATGAATATACCGCCATCTGTCGGTTCTGCCTAAATATATATATATTGCATGATGTCAACACATTTTACAATACCTTAACTAACCCTACACTTGCTTTGGTACCGCACTCTGACCTATTTCTACCGCCAAATAGCTGCCAAATTGCATTATTGTGTTTCAGTTTGAATGGTGAGAGAGTCAGTGAAATTGCTGGGTAATGTGACATAATATCTTCAAGACACAAGGCTGGCAATGCGCTAATGATATCCTTATGATATAACGAGCCTGTATGTGTAGACTGCGGTGACGTTTACTATCACACGGGCTGTGATTGTTTGTTGACCTCGTCTAAAAAACGATTTAAGTTGCTGAGAGTATTTAAGTCTAAAGAGGTTTTATTTATCGAATGAACATAAAACATTTCCCCCCCTGCTTGGCTTTGTTACCCATAAAACTGTTCATAATGAGTATTATAACATCTGAATTGCTATTGAAACTCCGAATGAATTGGGCCATTCAAAATATTATTTGATGCGTAAATACGCGCGGTTGACACGTGTAAGATCGTCCCAACATAATAATACAAGGCTAAACAAAGAAAGGATAATAATAACCAGGCTCCAGGCACTTTCAACCCCAAACAGATGTACTCTAAATACCTGTCCATCACGAAAACAAAGCTGTCCGTTTTTATCCGAATAATATAAATGACCTATTTAATCAACCGTTTCAGTAGTCTATGGAAATTAAAAAAAGACCTCTCGAACGGTCAATTTCATAGTTCCCCTCGAAAAAACGTGGGTTTTAGGTATATTTTTAACGTTATCTTTATTCCCGCCTGACGTGCATATGCGCAATTTTTACGTAATTATTTTAAAATTATAATATTTCCTAAACTGCTGGTTGAAATATAGCTATGTCGGGGTACTCGTGCTTAAAATTAAACACTTATGTCGAATAACATATTTATAGTTGATGTCGAAAAATAATAATCAATATCATGTTTATTTCCGACATTTTCAATATTTTCTAATAATGCTTCGCTCTTATATAAATATATAAGACATGGTGACGCGACTATGTCTGGTCTTCCAGCTGATTATAACAGCTAGCTAGCGACCCGCTCGAGTGCAATGAAGCGCTCGAGTGCAAAAAATAATTATTGCAGGATATCCCTGAAAGATAGACATATGATATCACATACTTTTTGTAGAACTTTTTAATGTGTATAATAATACATTATTTGATCTTATCAAAATCAGCCAGCGCAAAAAAAAATGTTTATTTACGACATCACATTAGAAAACTTTGAAATTATCAGTGTTTTTCTTGTATATTATGTATTAATACATTTATAAATCTTTGTCTAGTATCACTTTATATACTTTACGCCGCATTAAAACCATTGTATTTCTTTAAGATCTAATTATACATAAGGACAGGTGGCGGAAAACGACATCGTTTATATACTATAAGAATAAGAATAATTAATAAATAAATAATCTGTCCTACCTTGTTGAGGCGAGTCGCAAAATTGGGTGACTTATTTAAATCTGTAAGCTTTTTATAACAGTATCTACTTTTAAAAGTGACCTAAGATGTATTTACTTTTATACATGAATTTAGAAGTGACAAACACAACTATGATTTAAATATATGTTGTATTTACAAATTTTATATTATTTTATATATTTACTAGTTTTTAAATTTATTTAAAAATTTGCAAAGTAGATTTTAAATAATGGGAAACTACCTATAAATCCTTTTGTATGTTCAAATTATATTTATATCAAGATGTTTATTTGCTGTGATGTTTTAAAAGTTCAGTTCGCAGTTAAGAAATCGGATGGTGATGGGATTGACTCATAATTTACAATTTAATTAAAAAGTAGTTTTTCGCACGACTTTGTCTGAGTAGCTTTGACAACCTTTGAACCTATTTAAAAACCTCGGTTGGCTGCCCCTGTCATCGCTTCACTTGTCTCAGATTCTTTAGATTGATTATTAACATAAGGAACTGGATAACTTAAATTAGTGATGCACAAAGAAATAGAGTGCGCAGATATCAATGTAAACAGATCTTAAAAATATATCACCAACACATGTCAATATAATAAAACTTGTTGTCCGATATGCCCAAGTCCCAAGTGAAAAACTGCCTAATAGTTTCTTATTTATAAAAAAATATTAAATGAATTTTCATATTTATTAAATTTAAGCTTCTGCCTCTAAAAATAACAGTACGTCCTTAACACTTTCAATAATTTCAACGCTTTTTTGCATAAAAAAGAAACCAATGTTATATCTCAGGCTGTAAACCATCAGTGCACCAAATTTTATTTTAAATCAGTTCAGTAGTTTTGGTGTGAAAGTGCGACAGACCGACTGGCTAAGTTACTTTCGCATTTATATTATTATATAAATAGTACTTTTAAAAGATATATAAATAGTACTTTTAAAAACACGCGTAGCGAAATTCTTACTACCATTGAAAACTACTATATTGGACGGTTATGGAACCTTTGGAGTTGAAGGACTATTTTCACAAATCGGACTGGGTCCATTTCCTGTATGGCCTTGCAAATATATAATAATAATAATAAATATGGAATATGAATAAAGTGTACATTGAACCGCTGGTGCTTTCAAACAGTGGTGTCATTCCTAAGCACCTACTTGATGCCTTACAAACCCTTGACTTACCTGAAAGCATTTACATCACCATACAGAAAGCAGCAATTCTTAACACTTGCCGTATTTTCCGAAAGTTCTTGCAAGATGATACTCCTTCCCGCATCATAATCCTGAAGTTCACTCGGCCTAAGCCCGTGAATTTTAGTTATATACCGAAACACCCTTAGTATTTTGAGAAATTGAAATCCAAGAGCAATGATAATAATAATATACTCTTTTTTGTACACCAATGAAAAAAACACAAGAACATTACAAAAACAGAATAGTAGGTACAAGAGGCGGCCTTATCGCTAAATGCAATTTCTTACAGGCAACCTTTGGATAGAAATAATAATGATAATAATATAATGTGAGATCAGTCTTAGTCTTGTCTCAATTGTCAGGCGGTACTTGAATCTGCTTCTTTCCCATACCATTACAGGATCGAGTCCCGCCTTACACCTTACACAAGATTTTGTTCTAGTTAATATCATTTTAAAGATAAACCAGCAATTTTTACTTTTTTACTCACAAAGTAGTGTAAGATTGCATTGTTAAAAGTACAATATTTTCACTAAAGACATTTTGTTCAGAATATTAAACACTACACAGTATTAAAGGGCCCGATGGCGCAGATGGTAGTGATCCTGTCTTGTGCACCAGGGGTCGTGGGTTCGATTCCCACCCAGAGCAAATATTTATATGATGATATTTGTGTTTGCTCTGTGTATGGGTGTAAAATATATGTATTTAAGTAGTATATTTGTGATTCCTCTGTTGTCTGGCGTCCGTAACACAAGTGCTTTAAGCGACTTACCACGGAGTCAGGTCAATGTATGAGATGTTGTGGGAATTTATTATTATTATTATTATTAAACAAAGCTTTTCGCTGTCTGTCTCTATGTATGCTTTGCCTAATATACTGCTTAAATACAATTATTTAACACCCAGACACAGAACAAACTTTGGCGCAAAAGTCAGGATCTAGGACCATTTGCGTCATCAGTCCCGTCCAACATATTTTTACTCTAATTTGACGGGCCCGATGGGACAGATGGCAGCGATCATTTCTGGTGGACCAAAGACTGTGGGTTCAATCTTTGTATGATAAATATTTGTATTAGTGCTGTATCTGGGCGATATTTATATATATCTACGTACTATACTCATAAATCCACGGTTGTCTAACAAGTTACTTATCTAGGAGTCAGGTCAATGTATGAGATATCGTGTAATATATATAAATTTATAGTGCTTTTACTTGTACTTCAGTCAGCTGTTGTAACAAACACTGTACTTCAGTCCCTATAACAGTATTGCTGTAACACTGTACTTCAGTCTGTTTAACAGTATTGCTGTTGAAACAAACCGGTTGTGTACCGTGCATGTAAAATTGAGCCCTCGAAAGAAGAGTGCTCAAGATTGTTTCACGTAGTGTGAGGCGAGACGCGCAAACAACTTCAACCCAAGTAGTCATTCACTGGCCTGTATAGAACGTTTCCATCTCAAGAGTCAAAATGTAGGTACCCTAGACAGAAGGGTTGATTAATTCAGCTATCACTTGTGTGTGTTCTCTAGGAAGCTGTAACATGGGTTATACTATCTGTTGTGGTTTTTCTTTGATTTTTATTTGTGGTATTAAGTTAAGAGTTTTTGTAATATTTGCAGTAGATTGATAAATTATAATTATTATTTTTATGTCTATTATTGTTCAAGCACGTATTTATAGAGTAGATTAATTTACAACAATTAACAGATAATGCAAACTTTATATATAAAAATTTCGTGTATCAGTGTTGTTACGGGAGAAGCTTCTAAAGTTTGGTCCAACTTCAGATCTAGGATGGTCTATTTCTTCATCAATATTTTTTATATATATAAGACGCAATATATATATATTGCGTCAGTAATATCTAGGATTATATATTTATAGGTATATATATGTGTGTGTAAGACAGGACAGAACAACGTATACTGAGCTAGTAATAATAGTTAAATATTTATCAATTCGCCTCAAATGACATTTATATATATAAAAATTCGTGTCACCGTGTTGGTTTGGGATGAACTTCTAAACTGATGTTGCTTGTAGGAAAAATAATGAATTACTTTATTATTAATTTTTATTGAGACATTTAAGGCCGTTGAATAGTAGTTTTATGTATAATGAAAGTAGTACTGGTCTATATGAACGAAAATAAAATATTCTCAGCTAAATTTCTTTAACGTATATTGCAGTGCCACTAATGGAAAAGGAGGGGTCACTAGTTATTAAGCGACCTGGATCGCCCTGTGACGCTTCCACCTGAAACGTAAAAGGTCATGAAGATTGAAAAAAGTCGGGATTGTCAGATACAATTTCAGCACATATATTTTCACAGCAGCCGTTTGACTTCCACTGATGGACAAAGAGCTTCCCTAAGAAAGGAAAAAGATTGCCCATAATTATCGCGCTGGGAAAGCCTGGTGGAAATTGTTGTGCAACAAGATTTCTTGAAATAATAAATTTATTTCATCCAATAAACTGATTACGAGATAAGTAACTTAATGCACTTTGTTACAGATATCTGATAACAGAGGAATCACAAATATAACAGGCACAGAACAAATACAAATATTCATCGTATAAATATTTGCTCGGTGTGAGAATCGAATCCACGACCTTTACAGATAGGATCACTACTTTCTATCTGCGCCATCGGGCCTGTCAACATTATTTTTATTTTTTTTATAATGTGTGTATTTTAACTGCCAGTTTGTTCTGAGAGTTGATAATTTTATAAAATATAATATAGTAGAAGAAGAAGAATTATTGATATTGGTCAAGTGGATTTTGAGTTGAACCGTAATATGTAAACAAACAATCAAATATTTCCTCTTTAAAACATTAGTTAACATTTAATTTTATAGTTTATTGTACACCCAAAAAGATAACCAGCAACTTTTTGAAACCCGAAGTATATTTATTGTGAAGTCGAATGATATGCGTTAGAAGGTGTAAGCCGTTTGTTTGGCAGTGATATACAAAGTTGTACTATTAAAAATTCACGAACAAAAGTAGCAATGAACTGCATGCTAACAGTCATTTCCTTTTTCATGCCGTGTCATAAAGGTTCTAATACCGATTAAGGCCGACAGCCCCGACATCGAGCTTGCTCACTTGTTGCATGTACTTGTTGCGCTCACTTAAAAGTAGCTTAGTAGTTTTCTTTTGTTTCTGTCTCGACAGGAACTCTTGTGTATGATATAATCGAAAGTATATAATATCAGACAGATTATTGCCAGCTGATTACATAGATCAACAATAATTAAGTCCACTCGCATGCTTACTGAAGCTAAGATAGTACTTACAGTAAGCATGCGAATACCAGGTGCGCACTTAAGCAGGTAACTTAAACTAAATAAATATATGTAATGTGTAACTTGAAATAAATAAATATATGTGCAAAAGTTTCGTATTTATTTATATATACGAGTATATTAATATTTGCAACTTTAATCATAGAAATTTTTAGTGAAATTTATCAATTATCATCTTATCATGCACTTGCAAGTTAAATATATCGACATGATGTAAAGTGTCAGATAAGTTGTGTATAGGTAATCAGGCATATTATCAGCAAGGGACACTTACTCCCTTTCGTATTGTTTACAGAGCAATTTTTTTGTTGTTATTTTCGTGCAATCGTTAAATATTCTAACTACAGAAGTTAAATTAAAAAATTCCAGATTTCGAATAAAGATTATTATTTTTGATAGGAATTTTTGGATTACTTGGATGTTTTTTACAATGTTTATTTAAGTTTTATTTATGTCAATATGTTATTTATAAATATGCACAATAGTAGTTAAATAGAATAAACATTTGTATATATATATATATATATATATATGTGTGTTCATTCGTTCGACGTTCTTGAAACGTCTTGAGATGCATTTTTACATGGACTTGTAATGTTTAAACTTTTACATAACAATTAGGTAATAGGTTATAATTTATTTAATAAATACTCACTGGTTTATTCGTATGTAAAGTATGGAAAACACTTTTTAAGGATGTAAAAAAAAAGCTATGATTACCCAAATATTTTTGTCTAATTACCTGAATCTTAATACGAAATAATTAATTATTTTATATTTTTTATTACCTCAACAAATATTTAAGAACATTTTTAGTATTTAATTTTTCGATAAATCTAATGAATAATAAGATAATAATTTCCTTTGTTAAGGTTATATATGACGCTGAGCTCCAGGGCAGCGAGCTAAATTTAGGTCATCCGGGGTTCGCAGCAAGCTCATTGATTGAGTGACCTAGGACGCAGGTACAGATTTATTGACGTGCATTCTAGGGACCCTGGGAGCGGCGCATATTGCATCGCTCAGTCGTCCCGCGGCATCCGAGTGATAAGCAAGCATGAAGGCTCTGTGTGTGGTCCTGCTCTTGGTGGAGACTTGGGCTGCTATAGGTGAGTATTAGTGGCTTATTTGACTTGTGCAGCGCGGTTGTACTTTTTCGCGAAATTTCGACATTTCTTCCGATTTTGGCGCGTTTTCTGCCGAAGTAGGGCGTGGCTAATTTGAAGTGTTAATCTTCATTGGGATAGATGTTAATGTGGCATTACTGAATTTGTTTCTGGCAACTTTTCTGTACGGCACGCGCGATAGTATTTCTTATTTTTATTTTCTTAAGTGTCTATTCTTTATTTGTTTTTAATGTCTCTGTGCGGTTTTGCAATGTCTTCCGTGTCATTACGCGAAGTTTTTAGTGCTACTACCTACGCGAAGAACGCGCATCTTAGAGACGCGAGATTTTCTTAGACGCCCGGTCTTGCCAAAGTTTCTGCGATAAAAATAAGATGGCGCTGGTAGCGCGCCCTGTATCGATCTATCGGAATCGGTTTTAATTCGTACAATCTCATGGTGATTTTGTGAAAATTACTAATCTTCGGTTATATTTTTAGACCCAGGGCGGGGCACTGCAGATATATTGTTTGCGCATGTGTGATGCGAGGGTCCAACCGCGGGCAGCCATTTTGAATATTGGCAATCGATTTATCTATTGACCCAATTCACAGTTGCATAACTCAGAATTTATTCGAACGGCTTTTTTTCAAATTATCTAATTGCCAACTGTGACAAATTCACATATTTTGTATCGTTATTATTTTATCAACATTGTTGTCTATAGGGCATTCAGACCACATACCATATACTTGTATGTTTTAAATTTCGGTCAAATATTAGATGCCTACAGAAATGTAACTTGTGTTTAGATTCCGTGAAATATATTAATGACTAATATTTTATATAATGAATTGATTGGTTGTTTGCACCTGTTTTTAATAATATAAAAAAAATGGTTAATTTATTTATAGTTAGTTATTTTTTTACATAAAATGTACATACATACATAAATCACGCCTGCATCTCATTGGACTAGGCAGAGACTATGAATCTCCACTTGCTACGATCTAGGCAAACCTCTCTTGTTTCCTTATTAGTCTAAAAAAAAATAAATTGAATTATAAATAAAATAGTTATTAACCCTAAAATGAGAGTTCATTATCATTATCATATCAAATGAATTCATTTTTATGTTTTTTCTCGAGGTAGAAATCAATTTTTGAGTTCTTATAAACGATGGTGTCGTTGAGATCAGTGGCGCCATCTTTTGTAATACGCACATATTTAGCTACGCAACTTCTGATTTGCGCAAGTGCAATATATGTCATTGTTAAGTTGACAGTACGCTTGTTTACATTCGCAGCCATATTTATTCAGTATTTTATGACACCCATAAAAATTTCCGAGCCCCTTAGGAAGTAGACTATCGATATGGAGTGGTGTCGATTGCTCGCATTTACTATGCTTTTCGTGATATCTGCTGATATCAGTAATCAGTTGCTGCCATTTTGTATGAAGCACATGACGTTTCTGACCTGTGCAAGTCCAATATAATGTCATTGCATAATGTCAATTTGACAGTAACGCCTAACGACTAATCGCTAATTAGTGGCGTCGATTGCTCTCATTTACTGTGTATCTCGCAGTTTCTGCTGACATCAGTGATCAATGGCCGCCATCTTGTATGATGTGGAAGACGTTTTGCTGCGCAACCTCTGATCTGCGCAAGTCCAATACATGTCATTGCATAATGTCAATTTGACAGTTATGCATCTAAACAATGGCGGCCATCAGTTTTCAGTATCTTGTGACATTCATAAGAATTTCCGGGCTCCTTAGTAAGTCGCCTAATCGCTAATTAGTGGCATCGATTGCTAACATATACTGTGTATCTCGCAGTTATGCTGATATCAGGGATCAGTAGCCGCCATCTTGTATGATGCGCAAGACGTTTTGCTGCGCAACCTCTG
>JACJUM010003259.1:2440881-2490092 GCA_020976665.1 Heortia vitessoides | reverse complement strand
GTTTTTCATCTAAACAATGACGGCCATCAATTTTCAGTATCTTGTGATATCTATAAGAATTTCCAGGCCTCTAAGGAAGTACCTAGTCTAATCGCTAATTAGTGGCATCGATTGCTAACATATACTGTGTATCTCGCAGTTTTGCTGATATCAGTGATCAGTAGCCGCCATCTTGTATGACGTGCAAGACGTTTTCCGGCGCAACCTCTGATCTGCGCAAGTCTAATACATGTCATTGCATAATGCCAATTTGACAGTTATGCATCTAAACAATGGCGGCAATCAGTTTTCAGTATCTTGTGTCATCCATAAGAATTTCCGGGCTCCTTAGTAAGTCGACTAATCGCTAATTAGTGGCGTCGATTGCTTACATATACTATGTATCTCGCAGTTTTGCTGATATGAGGGATTAGTAGCCGCCATCTTGCATGATGCGCAAGACGTTTTGCTGCGCAACCTCTGATCTGCGCAAGTCCAATACATGTCATAGCAATATGTCAATATGACAGTTACGCCTCTAAACAATGGCGGCCATCGGCTTATAATATATTTTGTGATACCTATACGCATTTTCGGGCTCCTTAGAAAACCAACTATTGGTAATAGGTAGGAAGCAGTATCTTGCAGTTTTCACAAGTTAGAGTTGTCATGTTATGGTCATTATTCATTAATCAACTGTCTGACACTGACAGTTGATTAATGAATAATAAAAGAAAACATACGGACATTCATTCATAGTCTCTGCCTACTCCAAAAAACTAAACATACGGACATTACGTCAAGATTTAAAATAACACTGACTAGTCGTCTTAAGTGTTCGTTATCAATTAACTTACATTTTTTTTTGGTTGCTATGCTTCATTATTTTCGTAATAACCGAACATACGATGCAACAGTAACGATGTGCGAATTTAATAATCTTGAATCAAAATTGTTTATATCATCATCATAACAGCCATAAGACGTCCACTGCTAGACATAGGCCTCCCCAAGTAATCTCCAACAGGACCGGTTGCATGCGGCCTGTGTCCAGCTCGATCTTGCGGTTAAACGTCCTACGCTGCGCTTGTGCGGTACGTGTGCACGACGCGTTCGAGGTGTCGCATGTCGGTAACTTTGGTTCTGTTACGAATCTCCTCATTCCGGATTCGATCGCGCAAAGAGACTCCAACTCCTGCCCTCTCTATAGCTCGTTGAACTATGTTCAGTTGGCCAATAAGACTTGAGGCTTTGACTTGAGATATCTATTTTACTAAATTTCATACTTAACTAATCACTAGCTAGAATTGCGTTCTGTTATTTCAAATATTAATGCTAAGGCTTTTGTTTATTTAATTCTGGGTGACGGTTTTATATCCATAAAATGGTGACTTATCTTTGGTTTGTTGCTGATTATCATAAACAGACTCCTCGCCTGGTACGAGCTGATATTTTCAGGAGGCATGAATGATATCCCACATAATGTCAGAAGGACTTTTGACCATGCCCTGACCTACATATTGACCTTGGGTGTAGCACATTGGATATGCGTAATTAGAAAACAATACTCGTTCACTGCGCAACTCACAGTTAACGCAAACTGTCATGGCCGTCATCAGTGCTTTGAGTTTAATATTAAATAAAATGGCGGGTGCTGGGATTACTTATTCATTGAGAATATAGAGAAATTAAAAACCTTCGTTTAACATGGTCAAATAACCTTTCAGGTATTTGTTAACATTTACAAAAAAAATATGTAAAGAATACATCTAAATTCAATAAAAGAATTAAAATTCCAGTAAACATAAAGTTCATATTTTTAAAATATTAGTATCTTTCGATTATACTGCACTCAGATTTTATATATCTATACAAAAATATTTATAATGCTTCATCGTTTCAAACTTTGCTATCACACACTGACATTTTCATACTGTTAGTAAACTTATTCATAATTATTTTTTTTTTCCTCAGAAAAATCTTAATACTAAAAGTGCCTGTAGCATATCGTGGTAATTAGGAGTACCCAGGGTGGCTCAGAGGCGCCATCTTGTTAGCGCATGCCTAGTCCGTAGTTCAGTTAACGGTGGTTGGGTGGCGTTGGCTAGACGTCCTTTATCGATTTTAGATTACTGCACCATGCGCTTCGGTCATTAGAAGTGCAAGAAAAAATGGCACTCTCGATGAATAATATTAAACCAAACAACATTTTAAGTGACTTTTTATACTCATTGAAAAATAAACTTAGTCAGACTTTAATAATAATAATAATAATAATAATTCCCACAACATCTCATACATTGACCTGACTCCGTGGTAAGTCGCTTAAAGCACTTGTGTTACAGACGCCAGACAACAGAGGAATCACAAATATACTACTTAAATACATATATTTTACACCCATACACAGAGCAAACACAAATATCATCATATAAATATTTGCTCTGGGTGGGAATCGAACCCACGACCCCTGGTGCACAAGACAGGATCACTACCATCTGCGTCATTGGGCCCGTCAATCGCCCGTCTTTGAGATTCGTTAAACTTATTTAAAAATTTAATAGAATTCTATATACTCGACTTAAACATATAAGACTGTACTCAAGTATTTACCTTTACTTGCACTCATACATGCACCCATACATAAACACATACTTGTACCCCTACATAAAAAAACGTACCCACCCACATAACGTTCCACTAGTACATCAGACTAAACAATCATCCACCCATTATAACTCACCCATACACACAAACCCACATACACACAACCATACACACACACACACACAAACTTATACAAACACATACCCATAAACATTCACCCATACACACTCATCCATACATACTCACCCATACACACACCCATACACACTCACCTATACACACTAACCCATAAGTACATACAATCATCCATATGCAGATCCACGCATATCCACACCCACTCATGTAACCTTCCACTAGTACACCAAGCCATACAACCCTCTATAAATACATCCACTCGTACATCCACTCATACATCCACCTTAACTCTTACTCATACACTAAAATGTTTAGCTCGCAGCAGTACTCAAATTTTATATACATGCACCCATACATACAATACATTTACACATTCATACCTAATATCCTAACCCCCATTCATACTTCTACCTTTATATCCACCAAAGACCCTCCTGTACATACAACTATAACCTAGATATACCACCCATAAACCTATATTGCCTACCATCCATCCACTCTCACAACCATACTCATAGCACATTCTCAAACGCTACTTCCTATACTGTTATCTATACACCCTTACTAATTTCCATACATCTTACCTTTCTTTCACACACCTATACTTTTACTCACATGCACCCATACTACCTCCTTTACTTTCCCTATATACCCTTATTTACTCTGTTTCATGAAGCCATACATACATACATCCTACCATACGTCCACTCTTTCACCCATCCACTTGTATTACTAAAGTATTGTACACGTTAAAATAGTTAACAAAAAAGTTCACGATGGCATATCTCTAAGGGATACACAGATACCATTATTACCTCATCAGTGCCCTGGCTTCGTTTAGATAGTTGAATTCATGTACTATAAAGAACACTTAAAGAATGTTTTCGCACTGAATGTTAATCCTTTAGTTCAACGATTTTAAGATGACATTTGTTTGATCATCTTTAATATTGTAATAAAAAATATATCAGATAATGGGGTGTTAACAATTCTATGCTGAATCGTTGGAATTCAATTATAATTGTCTACTGTCTATTCATGATACCCATGTCTACGAGAATTACACTGATGAACTGTTTTATTAATATTGAGGTCTCGTGGTAAGAGAAAAATAGAAAAAATAATTTTGGTTAACAACCTTGTATATGACGTTAATTATATTTTTGAGGTAATTTCTACATATTTACATCAATTCTTAAATTTTTCTACAATCCTCCTTTTTGAATATTAAATAATAGTAATTGAGTAGTCTCATAATTTGTCCTTCACTAATAGGTAATATATTTACACAACATCTCATACGTTGACCTGACTCAGTGGTATTACGCTAAAAGCGATGTTTTCGGGCATCAGACAACAGAAGAATCACAAATATAATACTTCAATACATACATCTAACACCCAGACACAGGACAAACACAAATATCATCATATAAATATTTGTCCTGGGTGGGAATTGAACCCACGACCCCTGGTGCAAAAGATAGGATCACTATCATCTGTGCCACCAAGCCCGTCGGTAGGTTTTGCTAAAAATATAGATGATATACACAAATTTTATAAAAATCATTTCTGCGGGAATTATAAAGCGAATGTCTGATACTTGGTATGTCTATCTACAGTCGTTAGTGCGAAATATGTGACGCTATACAAATATTTTTTTATCTCTTCTTCTCTCACCACTACAGCTACTGAAACATCTAAAACAAGCTGTTAAAAGATATCTCTTGTTTTATCTTTTCTTCTTCAGTGATAGAGTATTTTGATGAGCTCATGTTCTTACGGATAAGCTGGTTAAATGCCCTTAGTGAATCATGGTTATTGTTTCAGCCCTAATATCCGGTCACAAAAATGACTATCCTGATGGTCCGCAAACCGGACCAGCTTCTATCGCGGATTCAGCGCCAACCAATGACATAAATCATCCTGAACTGGCCTCTCCTAAATTCGAACCAGCATCATCGGTGGCTAGTGATAAAGTATTAAAAGATGAAGATGCTCCAAATATTGACTCGGTCGATTCTGATTTTAATACTTTTATGTCACCCACTCCGGCCAATCAAGAATTTAGTGACAATCAAGATGATCCGATGTCAACTGCTTCAGCCGAGAATGATTTTATGCCAGGCACCAACAATCGTCAACAGAAATACATTGTATTTCCATTCATGTCTCCCCTTGACGCATTACAGTATGAGAACAAATATCCTGAAGGACCGATAAAAGATCATTACAATAAAGCACCAGAGGACTCGTACAGAGATAAGGAAGCATGGGCACAGGGAGAATACTTCGTACGCGACGACCTGCCTCGTTACCATCCTTTAGGTAGATTCTCATCTGAGGAAGATAAATTAATGCAAGCATCAGCACCTGAATACTACGCGTTCAAAAAAAAAACTACTAAGCCGAAGGTACCGCAGACCTCGCCAGCCACCGATATTTTTATGAACGAATCCAAGAAAACGTGTCCCAGCGACACCTTTAAATCTATTTGTGAGTATTACATTTATCTACTATAAAGTAAATCTCTGTAAATTATTCAACAAACACTAAAAAGCTGCCATTTCAATAGTTTATCAATGGCATACATTACTCCAAATATGATTATTATTGATTTTGTTTTAAAAAATTACATATTAGCAATCAATAAGCAAAATAAAATTAATGATAAAAGTAGTTTACTCAACTGAATATATTAACATAAGTTTCATTTGATAGATCATAAAGAAGACAACCAACCCAAAGAAAAGGTAGAAACCAAATCTGGCAGAAAAGAAGATGAAGCTTTTAACAATACAGAATGGATGCGTGTACACATGGTAAGATTAATCAAATTTTTACTTATCCACTATCCTCATAAATTTACAGAGGAGGCCTATAAGTACTTTACTACTGAATGCCCACCCAAATAGGTTTTCACTTTTGAATTTGGGCTCATTACATTTTATACTAGATACCAATAATTGATTGTTTTTAAAATAGTTTCTTAAGTTTAGACATACACTTTTATGTATCGTCTTGTTTGTAAAAAGGATACATCTCCATGTTTGTATTCCATGGTACTTGGTATTGTGTATCCTTTAACGGAGAATTTTCAGTAGACCTTATTCATGCGGTCCATATAAATATAAGAAAAATGCATGTTACAGTTTTAATACATTATATTCAATAAAACTCGTTTTCTGACAAGTTAAATTTCCGTCAAATTATCTATTATAATTCCTTTAAAAGTATTTATTTTACCTTTAAAGGGAAACGATGTTTGTTTTAAAAAAGGTTTAATTTCATTTTTATTCATATCTTCATTCATTGCCATTTTTAATTTTTTTTTATATCATATAAATTTATTCACAGATGAGTGTTTTGAAAACTATTACAATCGTGTTTTTACCCTTTAGCAAAGTGCAATACATGTGAATATAAAATTACAAAAAATCTCTGGTCTACATTCTTAGATTGACAACTATCAGTTATGTATGTATCTGAAATATTTAAAACATTGTTCTTATTAAGTAAAGGTACTTTCAAGCTAGTCGAACGAGGTACAACATATAAGTACGTTAAGTGAAGTGAATCGTTATATGTATTCGTATGAATTTTTAAATTTGTAGTTATGCGTCTTAGATTCGACCTTTTTCACAATCTTATTTAGGAAGTGACCAAATTGATAAACATTTAAGGTGGATTAAAAACTAGTAAGTATTTCACACAAATTACCCATATTAATATATGTAACCTGAATATTTTTTCAATTCTATTTTTGCTTAATCGAGAAATACACCTGAATATTATTTCCTTTCTTTAATTAGGCCAATAAGGAGAGCCAGATAAAATTAAGTAATTATCAGTTAAGAAATATCGGGTGCATTTCCCCTAAATCGTAGGTACTAACATAATCAAATTTTATATACTTCAGCTTGGTTTTAATTGTGGTGACCGTTTTGTTCTCCTCTTCATTGTCTTATTCTTGTCTTTTATTATTTTTTTAACGTTGCCTTATGTTTGCTAGACGGATCATAAGTTCTACTTGAGCGCTGTATTCTTGAATGCCACACATTTCCAAGAGCACTGGCAGAACATAACTTCTGGGGCTGAGCGTATGGTGGTACACCCCACTAACTCCAGTAAGGCTTCGAAGCACTCTTATGTAAGTATCAATAAACACCACAACACAAACGTTTTCTATTAGGATTTTACACATTTTTCGTATCAACTGCCTCATTTAATTAAATGAATTGGGTGAGAGAATATTTTTTGGAGTTACTTGCGCTTTGATTGTAATTGATAGCTTAGACCCAAAAATGACAATGTTTGTCATCTAACACGATTCACACGGGTTCATAGATTGCTTCATAGCATTATATCTCCAAAAAACTTCTACTCAGACCATTTCACATTCACAACAATGCACTCACAGATTTTACATACAGATGCAGACGTAGTATTGCAATTGAGTGTAGCCGCTGCCCTCATAATGCACAAAGCGTTCATGCATATTCAGTACTTTTAAAACCAACATGGACGGTCACTCAAGCCTAGGTCTGAGCTTCCTTGAGTACACGCGTACTAAGCGGCCAGACTTTCCATTAAGTGGGATTAAAGTAGGTCAGCAGAGTGTTCAACAGAAAAAGCCTAAGACCCACAACTATATATCTGACTCTACGAAAATTATAACCCAATAAAATTTCAGCCTTGTCTAATAACCTAGTACTAAATGTCTAAAATAAATGGTATTATTTCAGTTTAGACATATGCACCATTTTGAGAAGTGATATTTTTTGATTCGAGTATACAACAAGGAATAATATCATATTTAATTAACATACACCTACATATGTTGCAAATATCATTCTTGTTACATTTAATATCCATCCGTTGTCCATTATTGGTAAGGCTAGTCCATCATTCCAGGTGAAAAAATTACAATTTATTTTCCCTTTCTACGGGCACGATCTGATGAACATAACCATGTCAACGAACGGCTTCATCCACACCGGCCCTTCGGGACTACGCTGGGCTGGGAACACTCAAAGCATTTCTCCCCTCATGGCCAACTTCGACACTTCTGTATCTAATAGCTGCGGTGTCGTACTCTACGAAGACAGTGAGTACAAACCAGCTCGAATACTCATCAAAATCTACTGAACTGACACGGCAATAACAAGACCAGGTTGAACAAGGCGTCCTTTTCCACAATATGCATGAGATTTCAGCAAGCTGAAATAAAATTAGGACATCGTGATCTTAGTTGGAGTTTATTTGTACAGGAAGAATACTAAATAAATAAACTACATCGCGTTTCAGGTTTCGGGAGGCATGTCAAAATAAATCATCTAAAATCAGACCATCATACTAATTGCTCTACCATCCATGTTTCAGGCCTAATGCAAAACTACATTCTTGACTTTATTTGTTATGTGTATTTGTCGATCATACTCGTACGAATGTGATTACAAACAGAAACACATTTGTATTGTTTGTTAACGGATATCAACCTTTTCTGTTGACCAGATATAAAGGGCGATAAAAAGTCTTGGAGACATTGGAACTTTCGACTTAAAATACCCATCATGCTCGTAATCATTTCACAATTCTACATGATATTACTTAGCATTTATGACTTGTTAGTATAACTATAGACATTTCCTATTTTTAACTAATAATACCTAAGCAAGATGCCTCCACCAAGTCAACGTCTAAGAACAAGTTAGTCAATTTGAATATCATTGATCGTTCGTTTCTAAGCTTTGTAACTTCTGTGTAAAATTGAAAATAATGTTTCATCGTTTCATGACATGAAATGGTTACAACCCTGTGTACTTATGTACACAGGTATGTACTAATGTACAGCCCTGTGTACTTTTGTACACAGGGTTGTAACCGAAAGACATAATAATTCATAAAAACCTTCTTTGAAGCGGAAAATTAATAATCTTGTTTCCGTGTTTATTTTCATTGACATTTCTCATATAATCATTCATTCATACTAAATACGGTTCTACAATAATATATGACAGTTTAACAAAATGTTGAATAACAATTATATATATTTACTGCTTTGTACTTTGGTTAAAAATTTCATAACATTGTTAATTCATAACTCTTTATTAATTCTAGTATAAATGCAACAGCATAAATACAAATAATACAAAAGATAATCACTTATCTCCTAGCTGTAAGTTGGCAAAGTGGGCAAGGCATCTACTAATACCATTAATAAAACTGAATTTTCTTAATCTGTTACATTGATAAATTCACATTCATTCATTTGCATGACTACGTGAGTTATCAATAAGATTGTTACATCTATTTGCGTTTTCAGGTAACAAACTAACTATCGTTTGGGAAAATGTGTCGCTGCACGATAGACCCGACGCCAAATTTACTTTTGCTGCAACTTTGTATAAAAACGGTGACATTGTATACTCTTACAAGGAAGTGCCAGTGAAGGTTCAAGAATTGGAGCACAAGCCGGTTCCATTGTTTATTGGCCTGTCAGATGCCTATTATCTTACCAAAGTTACATTCTGTAAGTTTCTGCAGATCTATTTTGATATGTTCTTTTATTTTTATTCCATTTTCCCAATGTTCGTTATATATGACATGCTCATATATCACTAATTGACAACTGTAATAGACTATTAAATTATTCATTAGTTAGGTATATTATGATCGATAATCTGTAATTCAGTGGTATAGGCAAAACATATCAATTGTCTTACAGCCTGATACGAAATATGTGTTTTAGATGTAAGTTAATCATTAGTTTAAGAGAACATAGACTGTAATTCATTTTATGTATGTAATTGAAACCTAGATGATGAATCTCACTATGAATTGTTGTCAGGAGAACGGTTTTTGAGAAACTTTGATTGTTAATTTAGTTCACACTATAAGTTATATTGGTTAATTTGATTTACTTATACAATATCTTATCATGTATTGTTCATATTTGTATAATGATTATGTTGTATGATTGTCATGATTTTGTATTATCTTAGTTATTTTGATTTACTTGTAATTGTTTAATTTATATCAAGAAATTGTATTTAGAATAGGCTTTGAGAAAGAGATGCGAAGATCAAAGATCTCAATAAAGTTCTTAGTCCTTCATTCTTCGTTCTTAAAGCCTATTTACCGTGCCATCACTGAACTTCGAACATGCTCAGGCAAGTGCTTAAAGAAGACCGATGGTGATCCACAAAAAGAAGAAATCCAGACGGTAACATGAGCGTGCCACCTTTGGTCCCTTGTATTACTGGCTAATGTCCAATATTTAGCCATAAATACAAGAAGGTCACTAGGTGTTGCGTTTCGTTTCATCTGCCCGGCAGCCAAGAACCATAAAACAGCCTGCAAGTGCGTTCCATCGAAACGTTCCTGACCTAACTTTGTTCGATATCGTCGTTAAGAGGATGTTGATATAGTAATTTTTCGCTCAAAATCACGCCCATTCACTTTAGGAGATAATGAACTCTACATGTTTGTTATTGAGTTCAAAATTGGTCTTACGTTTTTAATATATTTGTTGATCTGAGTGGTGAGACAACGCATGGCGACAATTTGTTCGAATAAATCACAAGTGATCACAAGTGATCTTACCAATTTGCATTCAAGGTGATTGTGATTTCGACATCTCGTCCTCTCTATCGTATTTTTGTATATTATATAGTATTGTTTTATTATAACTTGTTTATCTGTTCATGCACTGATAGATCGAAACTGTATTACAACGAAGCTATCAACTTTACTGGACTTAACTTAATGAATACATTACCTATTTGAGATCCCAAATTGAAAACATGTCTAATGTTTTTTTAGAAATTTAATATTATTGTAAGATAGAGATTTAGCCACCAAGTTTTTGTTTCCAGTTTGGATCTATAAATGCATTTTATCAACTGTTGTGTGTCAATTATATATAATTATAAAAACTTTGTAGATACAAAGTGCTTATAAATTGTTCTTCTATAAATGTACATATCAATTTATGTTAATAAATATTGAGTCGTATTGCCTCACATCAAATTTATAAAAATAGGGCGATAAACCAAGCTAAAGAAAGCCTAAACCCTGTTTAAATCCTGTAACTACCCATCTGGAAAAAGGGTTTCTAAAGTCGGTTTCAAAATTGTGCCCATAGACCAGAGGTTTAAAGTTCATTCTCACAAAACATTTTTATACTTTGCATACAGAATCAAAATGTTGGAAGATCTGTAGATTAATGTAATTTTTTTTGTAGCGTGTGGGCAAGGCGTCTAATAATTCAGAACTACCAAAATAGTTTCATTATGATTTTATATAAATCTAACTTGTTTCTTTGATTAGGAAGTAGCATGAAAAACTTGACTGCAACCAACAAATTATTTAATTGGTGAGACTGAGATAGCTAAAATTTTAATTTAAAAATTTTGTCTATCGCAAAATAAACGGTTTCAAAACTTGCTCAAAGGCTTCACAATATCTATATTTGGCTCTACCTAGGAGGGGAGAGCCCGAGGGGCCATTACAGACAGGCTTTAGGGAGCAACCCCTTTCCAATTAGAGGGAGCAGATTGCAAACAAAGCTGTTCACTGTTTACTTTTTTCTATCATTTTATAAGTATAGGTTAGTACTAAATGATTCATTTGTTTTGTTTTTAACTGTTCATTTAAGATCAGCCTGTATAATATTGTTTTATATTTTCGCATTCAGCAATCATAATAAGATTACTTTTTTAACGGCCTTAAATAGTATAACGTATTTTGTCAATCATAAGAAAGCTGAAAGTTAACCGGAACGTCAAACAAAAAATTGATTAAACAGTTTTTTCAGTCACAATCGCTCACAGTAATAGGCGATTCTTTTTCCATTTGTTATATTATGTGTAATATTTATTTTATCATATTTCTGAAGTCATTGTAGTCGGTAAGGATAGTTTTTACAATTGCTACCAAAGTAATTATATTCTTTTCAGTTTATTGATCGGGTTAACCTACGATTAATTGATTAACTTCAATAGGTAACTCGCAGTGATTGATTTAGTTTTCTAAACTCTAAAAGTGTTCTAAATATTGGAAAATGGAATGTAAATTCAATCAAACATTAATAACAGAATATTTAGGTACGATGACAGATGGAAAAAGAAATTATGTTCTTATGCGTTTTTATAGTGAGCTAGTATTTTTCCATTTGAAAAACCTTTTCGCGACTTACGTTTTTATATTGAAGTATAAGAAGAAAGTGAGTTTTTTTTAGATTATTTTTTGTGTTTATCTATAAGAAAAACTATTATCTGCATGTAATGTTTAGTTGTATTTTAAGTTAGCTAAGAGACCAAGCCATTGATGAATTATTAGTAGAAATGGGATTTCTATCAATATTGTACGAAATAATAATAATGTTATATAAAAAAAGAAATTAAAGTGTCTGTTCATAATAGTAAAAACTTTTTATCTGAAATAATTGATCCGTATTTGATGGAACCGCCACTGGCAGGAAGTTGATTTTATAAAATCATAACTTGAGTTATTGCAATTCAGAAACATAATTGAAAAAAATATAAAGTAAATATCGTACATGAAATTCAGTTCGACCAAGATGTTATCAATAGAGTCTGCTCATGCAAATCGCACAGTTCTGGGACAATTAACTTAATGCACTGTTCTGGGACAAGAACATATTGCACATATATTCAGACACAACACAAGTAGTCCTCTGCATAAGTGAGGGTCTATATATTTATTGTTTTGCAATGAGTAATATTATATATTTATTATTAATTTATTTTTATTTATGGATTTAAATTTTTACTTTATACATGTTTAGTTCAACCCTTTTGGTTGTTTAAAATTATTTTATATTCATTTAATGCTTTTAATATGGTCTTTGTATTTTTTTAAAAACAACATGTGACAATTATTTTGAACGGAGATAATATGTCGCTCTCATGCAACAACAATATAGCAAATCATAATAATACAAAATTAATGAATATTATCCACAATTGAATCAATAATAGGTTCTATTTTTATATATGTGATGTTTTTGTTTGTTGTGTTACAATTCTGAGTGTCGCTTGTGTATATATATTTGATAAAGTTTCGGCTAAACAAAAGTAGTTATACACATTTAGCCGTCAATTTATGTCTAACGTATTTAAAATTATTTTGCATGAAACAGTATGCGTTGTATTTAAGCTATACATATCACAACCTTAGATGAAGCCTGCATTAACTGGAAACTGATAATATGCTTGCGAAGCGTGGAGCGTATGTTGTCAATTTGGTGTCACAAAAAGGTAGATAAAAAACTGTAATTTTACACTTTTCAAAATTAACGTAATTTTATTTCGGAAATGAATGTTTAATGTTTTTTTATGTCGTCTGTTGAAAGCTTTTGAAATAATTCGATATTTCGTTTAAATAAATCGAGAATTTTCTAGAATTGTAGGAACTGTATTTTTAGTCGCAGTCTGCGTCTAGAAGCGCGATATTTATCGGTAGAAACGTTACACACATAAAACAGCTTTTAGACAAAAAAACAGGTTCTGCTGAAACTCCTGATATGAATGTAATACAAGATTAAACAGCTTCCAGCTGTCATTTGTTTGTCAAAACAAATAGAATCACGAACCATGAGTATTAATACTAACTTCTCTTTTTATGTTTATTTTTCTCAATTCTCAGATGGTGTTTTAAGCAATAAACAAACAATTGCATCCCAATCCATATCTTCACGCAAAGAAAAATATATATTTTGTTGTAATAAATTTATATCAAAGTTAAACAAAAACTTGTGCTTAGAAGTGACAGTATAGAAATCTTATAAATGGAATACCTTGCCGCGCTATAATCCTTCTAAGGCCTACTAAAATTCTAAAATATTTTCATCTTCATCGGAGTATAATTCAAAGAAATCGTTTTGTGAAACAGCTTATTTGTAGGTAACATGTTTCTACTTAAGCTTCTGCTTTGACAATTCACAAACGCGTGTAACGATTTCCGTCATCCGTGTTGACTGCTTGTTAAACATATTTAGCGAATTAACTATTGATGTGCAAGATTGATTTGTAATTAACCGTTTTAAAATTAAAATAAATAAAAAAATGTTCTACCTAAATAAATATCATCAATCAATTCAATTTCTTTTTTTTAATGTAGGTATCTATCATATGCACGTTTAAATTGTCAAAACTGTTTTATCTATACAAATAGATGATTCCACAACTCAAATAAATCTATGACCCTGATAACTTATTAAAACATAAGTCATTTATACAAACAGGTATTTGAGTAAACTACTATATTATTTATCTGTCAGCCATATACGGTTTTTAAACTAAGTTTACTACAGGTTTGTTAAGTGAGCCACCAAAAAAGAACCACCAAAAAAACTAATATGGTGATAAAGGTGCATGACCAATTGGTGTGTAAGGACCGTCGGCGTTTTTAAGCCTTTGTTTTAAAAATAACATTTAAATTCTAAGCACTTTCATCATTAATTTAATCCTGTCGTAAGTATTAGAAATAAATTCATATTTGTCATCATTCTCGAATTAATTTAAAGGCATATGTATATAATTTTATTGTTGCCCGTGCCCGTCTTGCTGGCCTTGCGAGCAAGACTTATATTCGTAGTATACATAGTGTGTACATTATATTATTATGCACCTGTATACATATATATATACACATATATATACATTAATGTCAGCACCTTTCCCCTTCAGTTAGATAAAAATAAAATTTATTGAATCAAAGAAAATTACTGTCTGACATATTCACGCAGGGCTTAATCTGTAAGGGATTGATGTTTAAAAAGTATTTCTGAAAATTCACTCCCTAAAGGGGTAAAACGGGGGTGCAAAGTTAAGTTATATGATTGAAATTTAGTATAAAGGTTCCTCATTTAAAGTCATGAAAAACGTGTAAAATATATCAGTATTTTCGGAAATCATCCTTTAAGGGGGAGGGGGGTGATGATGATGATATGAAAGTTCTACAACTTAACGCGGGTATAACCGCAGGCCTTGCCAGTACTTTCATACACCTTTGGAGAAAATCTGCTCCCTTGTTATTACATACAGACACTTTAATTTTATTTATACATATAGATTAGTAATTACGTATAAATTAATATTTGTTAATTTATGCTAATTCAAATAAATTTAAGTGTATTAGATTAAATTTACTTTATCCTAAAATGATGCTATTAAAACCATTTTAAGTAAGCGTAAGCAAAAACAAAGAGTATCACAAGGACATACGTATCATGTTAGTTTAACACCAACCTCCGATGTTTCGATATAGTCTGGCCAATCTAAACATCCGAAGATACAAAAATTCATAAAATGCCAAAAAGAGGTAAAATTGTTAGACATAATTATAATTAAAATTTATAAAAACCCTTAGCCTCCGAGCCTCCTAGATCCGGTGCCTGAAAAACAAATTACTTCAGGTCTAAGGTAAAAGAAAAGTACATTTTTTTTTTAATTTTCAGTGAAATGGTAAGTTGATCATGAAATTCTATCAGACATCACCTGTAGATTATGCAATCTTAATCAACTAATATCACACTCGTAGATGAAGACTGCACCAACACCAAATACACCAAATAATTTATTTTCTAGAAATCTAGAAACCTCACTATTTATCCACATATTTAAGGAAATGTTAAAATTTATTGTTAAAAAATTATTTTTTATTTTAAAAGTTTTCTTTTATTAACGTAAATTTTCCAAAGATCTACATTAAACAACTGTTTTGAGTTGTTGCAGTTGATAGTAAACTGTTTGATTTATTTATTTATTAGATACATAAAACAGAATCATAGCACAATAAAAATCTCATTCTTTCTAAAAATGTACAAATCACAATAAAAAATTAATTCTAAAAAATCTATGGGATCTTGGCAAGCTGTGACTCCAGCAGGATGTGAAGTTTGATTTTTCAAATAATTAATTAAATAATATAAAAAACGTAATAATTGAGAATAAGGAAGTATCGCGGGAAATTAGAGTACAAAAATATAAGGATCATACTGTTCTTTAATAGTTACCTTATACGGTTTAACATAATGCGTAACGAAAAATCCTTTGAAACGGATGCATTGGTTGAAATTATGTATTTATTATTTGTTAGCGACAAAAACTAACTTAAATAAAAATTAGTTTGGATATTATGGTTTCAATTAATTTTTAAAGATGACATTGCTTAATTTTATTTTTTGATAGAAATTAGTAGTTTAGTAGCGGAATTGAAATATTTTCTATCTTTCATCCCCTATTTTGCACCCTAGGGTGTAAATTTAATAAGCCATTAAACACGCATGAACAAAATACTATTAGGACTGAATCTTAAGTTTTAAGTACACCATTATTTATCTTTTTTTCGTACACATTTTTCCATACCCCCTTTAGGGCTAGTAAAAAAAATATTTCTAAAAAAAGAACTGTCCAAATTTCAAGTTTCTATATATATATATATATAAATTACTTACTAGTGATATTCGTATTATCTACATATATTTAAAGTGTGGTGACAATTTAAAATAATGTTTTAAAATGTAAATGCGAAAAACACACTTACATAGAGTAAGTGTATCTTTCGCATTGATATAGTTTTGCTTTTTTACAGTATGTAAATGTATAAACAACTTGTTGATACGGTCATGTAATAAAAAAATTATAAAAAAAATAAACTGAGTACTATCTCAAGTTTGATAATACAGTGAACAAAAAACGTTAAAATCGGTTGGGTAGTTTAGAAGTTCATTCCGGACATACACCGTGACGCCAAATGTTTATATTTTATATATAATATAATATAGAAAGATATACAGTTTTGTATTTCTAGAAAACATAATTGTTTTATAGAGAGCTCTTATAGCTGTAAAATATACCAGAAAACTTTATATTTTTAGAAGGACAAACTATATCAAATGTTTCCTTAGTATGTTAGTATTTACCTCTACTTATAAAGGAAAGCTTGAGAACACATGATCCATAAAAAAATATCACATTTGTTTATAATTTATGCATATCATCTTTCAGTTACATGTAATTGGGATCACAAAGTTGCAACAATATTCCACAAATGTAATGTACAAAAAATTGTAAAAAAAAATTTTTTGTCGTGTTTGCATAGCAAATTTTTTTATTAATGTGTTGTATATTCTCTATTATATACATAAAGTATATATTATGCGTTTATCATCTTGCTGTGCAATATGAGCAATTAATAATTATCTAATACTTTCCATACAAAAATCAGGAAGTTCTCGGTATATATGCATCTATATCAATTTAAAGCATCAACTTTAAACTAATTTTACTCTTAACTTTAAATAAAAACAGAGAATACTTAATAATACAACCAGTTCAAAGTCATAAAAAATTTATGCATATTTTTCATTAAAAACAAAAAAATTAAAATCCTTATGAAATTTTCAACATTGTAACTTTGTTGTTGGAATACTCAAAAAGTTATCTTATCTACAGATATCTGTTTATCACTACCAAAATTTTAATTGAAACTGAAAATATCTTTGGCATCATCTAACACAAACATTGCTTTTTTGTTTCCCCGTGAAATGTATGTTTCTATTTGTGAAACTTCTCTGAACTTCCACATATAAGTAATTATCAGTTAGCCAAATCAGTCCAGCCAGTAATTTTACAAATACGAGTATACTTAATATGATAACGTCTATTGGGTCAGCTAGTTATCTACTACAAAATGTATCAATAATTAATAAATAATTAACCTAAATCGTTACTGAATAACCAATGTTCAACCAATCAGGCTCGTTGGTGTCCCTACTTTTTGCGCAGAGGGACATCGATTCCCACTCAAGACAAACATTTATTAAACAAATATTGTGTTTGTTCCATGTCTGGGTGTTAGATATGTATTATTTTATTAAATATGTGTTAGTATTATGCTTGTAATTCCTGTATTCTTTGATGTTGTGTGAATTTAATTATATTTAATCGTTATCATTTTTATCACGGACATCTTACAATAGAAACCTATCGCAAATATTTTACTTAAACATATACGAGTATATAATACCCGGATACAGTACAAACACAAATATTCAGCACATACATGTTCGTCTTGGGTGGGAACCCACCGGAAGTCGAACCCACGGCCGTTGGTGCACAGGATAGGGAAACTCCCGCCTTCGGGTCCGTTGATTTTTCACGCGTATACGGGCCTGTTCTGATTCTGGTCTATTTGAAAATATTTCAGACAAAGGCCTCCCCAGTAAAGGGGGAATTTTTCCCATAATTTCCACGCTGGGCAAGCGTGATGGCAATCGCAGAGCGCAACTTTCGCGACGGGGATGCTGCCGCCCATCCCCACCATGTAGTATTTAAGTTGCGCTGTTTCAGATGGTTATACTGCCATCTATCGGTCCCGATACCGCAATCACCTCTTACGATACCTGGTACAGAGGGAGGATTCTACTCCACCCTTACACCACGGCGTAATGTGGTGTTGACGGTCATTAGAATGGTGAGATTAAAACTGAGACACAAGGGTTGGATATGATGTTAGCGGTATAAATAAAAAAAGTATATAATTTTATTCCTGATTCAAATACTTTTCGTCCACCCCAGTATTTTCAGTCTAGTTGAAATTTAAGAAGTTTGAAATTCTACCTGATGTTGTTGGAACTCAAGCATATACAAATTTGGTAATTATTTCGAGTATTTTTAACTAATTGCCGTCCGTGATCCATGATATATGAATGCAGCGTACTTTTGCATGTGAGGACTAATATCACTTTGCAAAACTTATTGAATTGTCAAACTAAAAAACACTGGTTCTTAGAAATAAAAGTATTAATTTATTTAAATTTTATCTACAAGTGAATCGTTAGCTGAAGCATTGCAAAAGATCGTGCAAGATTCCTTCAAAAGGAAAAGTATGAAAGTGAATGTAAGTAAGACGAAACTGATGTTGATAGAAATGGAGGAAAGTATGGCGAACTGTGATCGATAATATGACAGATTGAACAAGTGATGTAGTTCAAGAGACATACATGGAAGAGATTTGTAAATATACGGAGAGTAAAAACTCGAAATAGTGAATTAATGGAGAATTACATGCTTCATTAACTATACACGTCAATAAAAGCACGACTTGCTGTCCATAGAGTGTTTTTTCCAACACTGACATATAGTATTGAATGTTGGGTATGGCAGAAGAAGCATGCGAGTAGAATAAATGCTGTTATAAATGACAGCACTCCGTAGCATAAAGATAGCGTAGCGTAAAAGATGGATTAAAGAATAGTGTAATAAAAGATCGATGTCGTATGAATAATGATATTGTGAAAACTATAGAGACAGGAATGTTGAGATGGTTTGGTCATGTAAAAAGGATGGATGAAAGTAGAATGACTGCTCAAATATATAGAGCGGAAGTGAATGGAAGTGTTGGTATAGCTCGACCTAGGCAAACATACGTTAACCAGGTAAAACTTATAAAGAAGAGCTAGATCAGAAGTACCAACAATAAACGAGCATGTATGAAAAAACCAATGTGAGATAAGATGTATCTATGAACAGTTTAAAAAAAGTTAGAGCGCAAAAATGGCTAAAAGGTTTTCGTTGATTATTTTTTGTTAGTTTATTATTAGCAAGAGAAAGATCCTAAGAAAAAAGTGCTTATAAAATTAGGAATTTAAATAACCTACACTCATTTAAATGTAGCTTTATTAGAATGACACATGTCAATGTAGTAGCGGCTCACGAGTTAATTATATTGGCATAAATGGTTTAAGGATCATATATTTTTATTAATATTGTTAACATTAAAAAAGGTTCACATATGCAGCATAGTATAGATAATCAACCTGAGTATAAGACAAAAAGCTATTACGATAAATTAATACATAGTTTGACAGCTGTCATCCTAATTAACAAGTATTTAGTGGACTATAGTGGCGTTTGACATAACTGTCAGTTGTATGATTGGTTTATTTGATAAAATGCGCGATGCAGTTATCTATTATATGAATTTTATCATTTTAGTTACGATAATCGGGTAAACTATTTTTATTATTAGACTCAATGCTTGGTTGAAAATTACGGAAATCTCACTTTTAGACCTCGTGTATTTTTTTTGCAGGTACTGGAACTGTGAGGACTTTCTATACTAAATTTATAATTATGAACAATTTTGCCTACTTTAAAAGTGTATGTATATTTTGTACCTTGACCCTCAGACTAATATTTGACCAAACTTATTTGTACGTGCAATTAGTAAGTTTCAAATAGCCTATTTCGACTCTTGTGACATGTTTTTCTTATTTTCCTGTTTCTTCATTTAATTGTTTATTACATTTATATATAAATGCTCATTTTGTTATATAAATATTATATTTAATAATGTCTAGAAGTTACAAGAAATAAGGAACGATATATATTGTATGTTAGTTAAACTTGAGTCGTTCTGTTAAATCTTTGGTATTACCTTGTTAAATTGGTGTAACCATGTAGCTATGTATAAATATAAATTTTCCGAACTGACTTGTCTGGCTTACAATTTAACCGATTAATGCTAGTCGGTTTTGTTTTTAGATTTAAAATAATTAGGTAATTAGTTATTAGTAAATGATGATGCATAATATTGGATGACCTTTGTTTAAGTCCGTGTATTTTGATCTGTATATTCCAGTTCATTTTTTTTAGTTTATATTTTAAGTTTTTTTTTCTATAAGTAAATATTACCAATACTCAGTATTTATCATTTATCAGTAAACTGGAAAATGTACCTACAATAATATTAGATTTCAGTATTTAAAGTGTAAAGATAAATAGGTGTTGTCGCAATCCGTTGAGAAAAATACTCGAGTGAAAAGGCTTTCATACAATATGATTTGTTGCAGATGTACGGAGGAAGTCGATCCATACCTATCACCGCATCTCATTCAAGGAGTCTGATATCGCCAATGGAACAATTATAAAGATTTTCCCACAGAAATCGTGCCCTTCTCATAAGACGTGCAAGAAATGTACTAGCCACCACATGGTGCATGACAACTTTGAAGTAAGTTCTTTTTCAATTAAGTTTATAGCTTCAAATAGGCTTACTGAACTCATACTTATATGTAATGTTTAATAGTCCTGAGGGTGAAGTGCATGTTGATCTTATTTTATATGCCAAGAGCGGTTTGATCTCCATCCAGGACCAACATTTATAAAAAGATATTTATTTTTTCTGTGTCTGGGTGATTGATATATGTATTCAAGTGTTATATTTGTAATTCCTCTGTTGTCATCTTTAACACAAGTGCGTTATGCAACTTACCTCGGAGTCAAGTCAGCGTATGCGATAAGAAGATCACACAACGTGCATATTTTATTATATATAATTATTAAATTATATTAATTAATAATGCACAATTATTTTCAGTGTGTATGGTGTGCAAAACTAAACAAATGTTCCAGTGGCCAGGACTACAACAAACCCTACATGGCAGGTCAGATGTTTTGTCATTTTCTATTGACAGTAATCTATCTTATTTTCTCTAAAATGTTTTCGTTGAGCACTTCAAATGAAGCTAATTTTTAAAAGGAGTTTAATGAACTTCTTATATGTTTTATTTAACGTTTCTCAAAACGTGCAGCAATCGTTTTTAAAATCTGAAAACGTTTGCAAACACTCAAAAAAATATTTTTATTAAGAATACTTTATCTTTAAATACATGAAAATGAAAGTTAATAAAAGCTTTTTACGATCACGGTAATCATTATTTTATATTTTTTAGTCTTTGTATATCTATGGATCGGTGATTATCCAGTTACATTTGACCTTTATAAGATTTTGTAAAAAGTTAAAAGTTAGTTTTGAACTAAAATTGAAGACAATATCTAATTTAAAGAGCATCAGTGGCAAAAATGATTGAATTTAGTTTATTTTTTTAAAAGTGACACATATTATAAGGATAATTGCAGTAATTAAAATATTTTTTAACTATTGTTCATTCACTTTTATCTATTGAAGAAAAAAGATGATGACATTTTCTTTATAATTTTTTTAATTAATTTGATCTTTCTGCGGGCATGCCACTTTTCAATAGAAAATTAAGATCTCATATTTATGGTGAAACAAACATTAGAATTTTTTCTTTGAAAATCTCAGATTGAAAATTAGTTTTATTTAATAAAGAATAGCAAGATTATTCTTGTAAAATTAAATATGGTCTTAAATGAACTTATAAATATATTACTGCATACAAATGCACTAAATCGTTAAGTTCCTACATGTTCAATAACAACAATAGGAGTTTCTTTAATCAAAATAAATAGTTCATTTCTTTTCCATTCCAGAATGTAACTTTGAAGACACTTGCGGCATAGCCGGCGGTCAATCCAACGGCGACACGGAATCCAATGTTTTCAACAATTTATTTAAGTTTGCGATGTAAATACGTACCCCCTTACATATCAAAGCTACAAGGATTCCCTCTCTAGTGACAAACCTAATTAAGGCTGTTTAATATTTGAACAAACAGTGAGCGGCTGACAAGGAGCTGTGAGTTAATGGGCAAACTCACGGTAGGGAGATGGCGGAATGAGGAAGATTTTCCGCTGACGCGGCCGCTTTTATCCTTACAGAATACACGCTACATATCAGTCATTCACTGTTAGAACAATTGGAACAGTTTAGCAAGTAAGATATAAACATAATGTTTCAGTACTTAAGCAGCTAATATTTATCTAAATAAGACTCTTAGTATACTAAATACCTAACTATTTTTTCTGCATTTACCCCCCGCTCAATAACTTTTTATGTTATTTTTTAAGATTCTACAACCCTTTATTGTTTATCATAGTTATAATGCTACAATGACTGTAGTTTTAAATATTCCTAGTTCTTAATAAATTATTAACTGCATTTATCAATTATAAAATAACGTGATTGGTGTTCAGAAAAAAAAATAGAATGAAAAAATGTTTCAAAAAAAATGTTCGAGTAGATGTGATAGAGCGCAGGAATCAATTGGGACGTTATATATATAAGTAATGTCAAATAAATCAATTTGACGTGTCTTAATGAAAGTCGTCAGTAGTGACAAGGTGCCTGCGCAATATTAAGATTTATCATAAGATAAACGTTCACAGAACACAAGATTTTTAAATATAGTTGATGTCTATAAATATTAATGACTAGTATATAAGATTTCGACGAACTTATTCAAATTGATGTCAAATAAATTAAACATATCAATACTGCGTTTTATTTACCAATATTGAAACATTTACTTACCTACATATAGCTTTTATATTTAAACAATTTTCGTAGGTGCAACCCCTTTTTAATCTGACCAAGCTGCAATTCACGCTTGCATCTGCCGCCATCACTAGCAAGAACAAAAATAAACCCACTGAAACATACAGTACGAACTATAATACAACAACTCAGTTTTTGCACTAAAACACATCTTTAACAATATATTATGTTCTCTCTATTTCAGTTGATGGATAAATGGATCACAAACATCATGAAAGAGACAAACAAACGACTCCCCGCTTACCCCTCAGAGCAGGGTAAACCGGCAAAAGAACAGATGATATGACTAAGATTCCAGAACGACCTGGTCGTGATCTGGATATAAAATGCCAGAAAAACTATGTATGAACATTGAAAGTGACCCAGTTCAGTCAAAGGAGCCACAATTTATAGCCATAGATATTTTCAGACAGTCCAAAACTTTATGTCCACGGCAGTGTAATTCTGAAAATTTATGAAACATTTGAATGTACTGCATGTTTTGAAATATTATATAATCAAGTAAACTATACAATTTAGATTTAATATTATAAGAAGGCAACTATATTATGTCTCAATGTATGTTTAGGAACATAGTTTTAAAAATCTGGACTGATTGATACGTATCGCAACAGATCGCTGCTTCTCTTTCCGAACTTACTCGGGTTTTTACATAATTTAATGTATTTAAATAAAAAATGATGAAATTTGGTACAATTTATACTCGTATGTGCTTAAATTGTACCATTTTGTATAAGTCCTATACAAACGCACTGAGGACGAAATCACTTGTCTTCCTCGAATTAAAATTTTGATAAATATCTTTTTATTCTATTATTCGACAGTAGTCAATTAAGCGGAATCTGCGGACATCTATCCGCACTTTATACACAAATACATATAAGATTCCGAATATTATTTATACTCGTGTCTAGCATAAATAATTAATGTCCTTATAATTAAAATAATTACAATATATACCCCAACTTTAGTATGTAACACACATGTATACTCAATTAAAATAAAGTGAATATACGGAACGATATGTTTTTAGTTATATGAACATCCAAAATTTTATTTGATGTATATATTGACTTGAAACTACTTATTTCATACATTACGCTATACTCGTTCTGGTCTAAAACAAAATTGTTGCAAAAACATAGCGTGCTGGGCCCATAACCTAAAACGAGTGAATATCGCAAACAGACGAACTTTAATGAATGAGTTGCACACCATTAGAATTAATTTAACATTACATATGTTGCTTACGTTTAATAACAGATGATGCAACAAGTAGAAAATATACAGACTTATTTCGATACTATTATAAAAATAAATCGTGAAAATTAACCGAATTTGATGTGCAAGTAAGTTTGTTTGATTATTTTAAATTTAAATTTGTATAGTCTCGATTTTTAAATAAACTGATTCTACATTAAAATCAAGCTCTTATCACATTATCACAACAAGATATAAGAATTTTGGCACTTTTCACTGCGCGTATACCGCATTTATGAACAAAATAATATTAAATTAATATTATTTAGCGAAATAATATGCCAGGAAAATAAACGGTTTAAACGGTTAAATGAAAAAAAAAGACTATTACCTAACTAAATGCCATTTTGCAAACAAACTAATTTTAACATTAGTTTATTTCACTTGTCGAATCTCCCAGATTTATTTATAAATGAAATATCAAAATCAGTCTCGACAGACTTATCATATAATAATAATGCAAGGTCACAGACAATACTCAATGCTCATCGTTGAGTAGTTATATGTAAACGGCTAACCGTCAAATGATTGTAAATAAAATTCGACACTATAAACTCGTAAATTGAGGTCAATTGCATCCATTAACTCTCCCGCGGTCCGCGCCTGACCCCTAAAACATTCAAGAAACTAAAACTTAATACATCTTTTTATGGCAGTGTCACCCAGGACAAAAATTTATGTTATGATATTTACGTTTGTTCTGTGTTTAGGTGTTAATATAGGTATTTAGATAGTATATTTGTGATTCCTCTGTTGTCTGATGTCCGTAACACGAATGCTTTAAGCGACTTATCAAGGAATCAGGTTAATGTATGAAATCTTGTGGGACTTTATTATTTTTATTATTAAACCTGTAACTATTGTAGCTAACTAGCTATTTCAAAAGTATTCATATCATGGTGGTAAGTACTATGATCTAAATAGCTTATGTATATAACTAATACATAATTGAATAATAATTCACCCGATTTTATCGGCTTATAATCACGTAGCAAATTTTCTTCTCTAAGACCCCATCTATCTTTATATCTACCGAATTTCTATCAAATCGGTTAAACCGTGAAGGCGTAATAAGGCCTATAATAATAAATTATTTTGATAAACCCTTGCTTTTTTGTGTCATGTATTTAAATAGAAACTAAGTATTCATACACACCAATAGATATTTTAACCGAAAATCTGTGTGGCTCGACGCCCGCGTGCGTCCAACAGGCGTTTTATAATAGTCTTAACTTATTAAATATTTGTCTGGACTATGAAGTGTGAACGATATAGTTTTTTGTACTCTGAACACGAAAAAGGATTAAAGTATTTACTTTGATAAGTATCATCTTGTTACTAGCAAATGTGCATTTGTTACTACCGAGTATCAATTAATATAGTATATATGTTATTTATTTATTTGGCTTTGACATAAATAAATACATATTGTCGCGAATCTTTTTTATAACTATTTAAGTTAAACATTTCTCCCACTAACTTTGAAATAACACTAACAACGGTAACACTAACTCTGGAAAAACTCTTTGGAACTAACTAGCACTTTGACGGGCCCAGTGGCGTAGGTAGCAGGGGTCGTATTTTGTGCGCATTGATCGTGGGTTCAATCCTGAACAATCATTTTTATAATTAATATTATTATATGTATTTTTGCTGTGTCTGGGTGTTATAAATATGTATTTAAGTCTTATATTTGTGATTCCTTTGTTGTCTATTATCGATTTATCTCAGTGTGGGGTCAATGTTTGAGATATTGGGAAATAAGAATTTATTTCAATATCGTTATATTTTAGCCAAATCTATTTAAATTATGTATGTATGTTATGTATGCGTTATATATCAATAAGCTAAAACTATTCACTGGTTTTGAAAGACTAGTAGACCTGGATCCTTATTTATACATTTTTGCATTTATAATATTACGAAGGATACGTTTAATTTTGTAAGACAAATGCAGTTAAGTACTAGATTATCGCATTGAATTGGAAACTCTCGCTTGTAAAATCTATTTGAAAAATATGAAACTTTGGATTTGTTTTAATTTGATAGTATTAGTTGCCTTTCTATATTTGAACCACGTTTTAGTAACTAAAAATCTATTCTAATTATAATTTAGTTCCAGTTGATACGTTTATAAAATTTTATCCTGATTGATTAGACAGACAATGCTACAAGCTATATCTTTATATATAAAATTTGTCCGTCATATTATTATACATAAAGTTTATATATAGTTTTACAAATAAAGTTTGACTTAGATTGTGTTCGGGGCGAACTTTTAAATTCATGAACCGATTTTAATAATTTTGTGCTTACTGTGTAGTTTGATCCAATATGAGACAGGAATCAGGATAGTTTGTTTTTTAATTCATATTACAGTCGCAATATTTTTTTCGTGATTAACATAGGTATATCTGTATACATCATTTTGTTTAAGACAGGAAAACGTCTGTAGGGTCATCTAGTATAAAATAAATAGGTAATCCCTATTTTTTTTAGGCACGGCATCACGCGTGAATTGCTTAACAATTTTTTATATATATATACAGCATAAACTATTTCTTACACATAGAAAGGGAAAAGAGAGTCATTAGTAATTAGTTTTTTTTATATGATGCTGCTAAAACAATATCTTTTAACTGAATGCATTAACAGATAGATGGCGTTAAGTGTAAAGTATAACTTGGCCTACTTTTATATTTTAATCCAAATCATAAAAGAAAAATAGTCAATCACTTCCTTTGACACCCGGTAGAATTTGACGTACATTCCTTTTCTGCTAAAGTATTAATTAGGAAATTCTCCAATATTTTTATGCATTCACTATCTCTTATTAAGAAAATTACGCACTCATATGAATAATGAATTTTCATGTTTATTTGCACATCTATTTAGTGTGCCACTTTATTTTTAGTCTAAATACTATATATATAATTGGCATAATTAGCAAACAAACATACTCTTCAGCTATATAACATTATAACAGATATGACTATTCTTAATACCTTATTGTTTTCTTGCAACGTAGAATATAAATGCAAATATTAGGTTGTATTTGTTTTTTTCAAGTGCAGAGACTGTTTAATTTTTCGGGTCCTAATTTCTGTCTTAATGTCATCCAGATCAATTCAGCTTAGTTGGCAGTTGATTGAGTAACAATACCCGCATTTATTGGATTGAATTGATTGAATTGCCGTTGTCCCCGGCATCGTTCGTGTGAACATTTTGAAGATGCGACTGGCTCTTCCGGTTTCAGTGGTATCAATCATTTAATAGACGTTATTTCTCGTCTGCTATATTGCAACTAACTTTGAACTAGTTCATGTATGTAATGTATGCAAAAAAAGTCTGACCGTTAACAATTACTATTAACAGATCAGATTCAGGTTTTATTATTTCGGTCTACGTTACAGCGTGAGATAAAACGCGGACGCAGCTGCCGGCTTTGTGTTCAATAGTAAAATAAAAGGGTATTTTTTATACTTCTCCTTTGTTCGTAAGTTTTGCATGTACATAATGGAAAGCTGCAACCGTCGATGTTGCTCGAAGCTCGCTTGCAGACCATTGGTCTGCATAGATGTGCATGAATTGTACACTGATGTACTGATAATGTCAAGTCGATGTAGACGACGGTAAAAGCTGATCGTGTTTTGTTTCCAAACGTCAACGGTCTCTGTCAACCAGGGGTGGAACACGAACTGCCAAATGAACGTGTGCACTCGTTAAATGAACCGTTTTGTGGGAAAAGGTACTGTACTAAATGTAAACTCTACTCAGCAACAAAATCGCGTCCGCCAGTCATCGTCGCTATCTTCGCCCGCCTTGCACGCCATGCATGAGTTTGTTGCGGAGTTATTTTAAAATGATATTTCTTAAGATGGTGATTAAAATGAAATTATGTTCAGGTCCATTTTATACTCAGTCGTGATAAATTATGCATTTATTGGAATAAGGATTATTATTATATCGATAGAACACCTTCGCAATTGATGAAACTTCAAGATCTTAATTATTTTTGAAAAGAGAAAAAAGGAAGGCTGTCTCTTTACCGCTGAGTATTTATCAATTTTTATTTTTTATGTAATAACATACTTATGAATTTGGGCGTTTTCTGGTATATTTTTATTAATGTAAGCGTTCTCTTTTTTTCATTACTATAATTAAAAGAAAATCTGTTCACGCTGCCAACGTTCATTAACGAACCAGGGAGTGCGACACCGCGGTTTCGTTCGCGTAGAAAACTTTAAGGAAACGCGGCTGTCCGGTGCAAATGGTATCGATTTACATTTAATGAGCCGTGAGGTAACGGCAGAGTAGGACAGTACCTCCCCTATACCAGAGGTGATAGAGGTGGCGTAAGAGGCGATTGTGAACACGATTACCCAGCGCGGCAATTATGGGCAAACTTCCCTTTTTCTTGGGGAGGCCTATGTTCAGCCGTAGACTTTGAATGGCTGTAATGATAATGATGATGACGGTTATATTTAATAGCGGTAGTTTCTTATCTAAAATATGTAACTTAAAATTAGATGGTAAATAAAAATACCGTTTAAAATTACTGTTCGCTGGTCTGTTTTTATAATTTCGACCGATATTAATGCTTGTGATAAAACACAGACGCAGCTGCAGGCTTGGTATTCAATGGTGAAATAGAATTATTTTTGTTTTCCTCTTTAGTTCGTGTTATTTGCATGTGCATAATGTGCAAGAAACACTGCAGTTGACGATGTTGCTCGGAGCCCGCTTGCAAACTTTTGTAGACCGCACGGAAACAAAGCGGTAGATTTTAAAAGGACTACTCTGTGTAAAAGTACCTATAAATGTAGCTTATACAAATAAAAAAAATTTAAAATTTCCTATCAAATTTATCAAGTTTATCAACTACAATTGAACAAAAAGAAACCCATTTTGCACATATTGATAAAAGTTAGTTAAAAATCTCTTAATTAAAAGAAAAAACGATATTGTCTTTGCTACTCGTGGCTTATCAAATTTTTTGTTAGGAAACGGATTTTTCGAAATTAATTCAGTAGTTATTAAGCTTATTGGTCAGTTGAAATATTAATTCAGCCAACATTGGCCCAATACAGATGCAGACCCCATTAATATTAATTTAATAATTTATCAAATTAATTTTTTAATTCATAGCTAAGTCTATGTCATTTGGTAAGGATGGTATGCTTTGTATTGATGGATAAGCAGAAAGTAAATGATTTTAATACATAAAAGAAGTTTTTAGTTATATCGTATCAAATAACTGAATATATTTCCTATTTGTAATATATCTGCTGGGCACGAGAGAAGTGGATATCGAGAAATTGAATTGTCTTCTATCCCTAGCTTCTAAACCTTGAAGTACTACTGCTTGTGAAAGGCGTATATAATAATTAAATACACATTTAACGTAACAGAACAGACACATATTATGTGCAACATATTACCGATCCCACGACCCTTGCGGTGCACAAGTTCGAATCATTACCATCTACGCCAACAGGCCCGTCAATTGTAGCGTAAGTTGCAGTTGCAGTTAAAGATCTTGTGTCATCATCAAATGACCAACGTGACCAAATTAATTACTCATATGAGGATCAACATTCCTGTAATATTTTCTTACTTTAGTATGCGTATTGGTTCAGGTTGAATTACTTTTCTTTTACAAATAATAATAATAATAAATTCCCACTACATCCCAAACTTTGATCTACAAAGTCAGATAAGTCAGGTAAGTCGTTTAAATCACTATAACAGTGGAATCACAAATATACTACTTAAATACATATAATATACTCATATACTATAATATACTATAATACTATAATAAACACAAATATACTCAACTCCACAATATTATATAGATATTTACTCTGGGTGGAAACAAACCGACGTTCCCTGGCGGACAAGATAGGATCACTACCATTTGCGTCATCGGGCCCGTCAAATGTATTGACATGCTTTCGTGTATATGTTATACTCATTAATTTTATTAATGACTTACCATATCGATGTTTGGCTGGTTCAGATGTAATGTATTAGCTGTTGGTGATCCATTGAAATAAATAAATACATAATAATAATAATAACTTTATTCAACAACAAAAGGAAACTTAAACTAAAATACACTTTGATACTTAAGTACCTAAACTAGGTCTAGCCTGTTCTTATGGTGTGGATGTGTGTATATGGTCTAATATAATACAAGGTCTGTTAAAACAACCCATTTTTATGCATATATTACATAAATACATAAAAAATGAAGCTATACTGTATATATACCATATACATAAACAATAATAGTAACAATAAATATAGTCCAGTCTAGCATAATATTGTTAACAATTCCTATGTCTTGTTGTAGTCCAGTGTCAAGAGCCACCCCCTTACTGTTGTTTTGCATGTGTGTTTATTCATGTCATGAATATTTATTTCATGGTTAATTTTATTATAAATAAACGGTCCTGCAAAATTTTGTAATAGCTTTGCGAACCGTGTTCGACATGGCTGATGTATATTTTGGAAATCCACATACTTTCGTCTACTATGAGTTAGTTTATTTTCAGGTTTACATAGTTTATGCTGTTTGAGAATAAGTTCTTGGTAGTACAATTATCTCACTATTAAAACTTTAAAATATATATATGTATATACTGTACAATTTGCTGACAGAGCGTGGTTTCGATCCACGGACCTTTAGGTTCCAGACCCAATGCGCTACTACTGTGCCATTCCGCCTACATTAACAGCCAATCAAACTAACATTCATATAGAACAAATTATTCGGTACTGAAAGAGACCAATATTATACAAATAACAATTTAAAAAAAATTATGTTGTATAAAGTTCTGTCTTCAAGAAAAAAATTCTACTGTGCGTTGCCATCCTTGTGAATTGATAGTATTTTACATTTCCCAGTAATTCAGTGAATCTCTTATCATTCCAACTGGAATCTATTTGATGGCAGGAATAGGAGAAAGTGATGTACCAATGCAGACGACTTTTATTTTGATCCCCAATACCGCAGCTCAAATTTAGAAGGGCAGGAATTGGAAGCAGCTTTCTCGTCGCGATGCCTCGCTTTGTAGCCTATATCCAGAAGTGACGTTTTCCTGGTGATAATTAAATAAGTAATTCACAACCTGACCACTAGATAAGTCGCTTAAAGCACTTGTGTTACGGACATCAATCAATTTTAAATACATACTTAATACTTAAACACAGAGCAAACATAAATATACATCATGCAAGTGTTATGTTACAGACGGGGATCGAACCCACGATCCTTGGTGTACAAGATACAATCTTTACCACTATAATCAAGCTCGTCATTATAATTTGATAACGATGATATGTTAAATATTGGCCATCCACAACATTATATTGTCTATTCATATTAGTGAACAAAACACGATCGTCGTCATCCACTTGACAACAATAAATATTATACTTAAAAGTGTATGTTTCACAACCCGTGCAAATAAAGGGTCTGCAAGCGAGCTCTGAGCAACATCGACAGATGCAGCTTTCCATTATGTACTTGCCAATAATAGGAACAAAGGCGAAATTTAAATACACTCTCATTCCATTTTATTGAATACAAAGCCGGCAGCTGCGATCCATGCTTAGATCTCACGCTTTAATATAGCACCAAATAATAAAACCTGGATTTAACCAGCTAGTAGTAATTGTAATCGGTCAAAGATTTTTTTGCATCCATTACACTGACCCCATACATAATATCAATACTGCAGACGAGAATCATATGACAAGCCGAATTTGAACTTAATTCCGAAGCACAAGGTTTGTTTCACAATGCGGCCAATCTTTAACAAAAATCCCGTTGTTTTATGCAAAGGGAAATGCTCGTTATATGACAGATGCAAAAATTATAGAAAGAATTGGGGAGTGATTATTAATTTTTAGGCTTTTTTTAGCTAAGAGGTAAATCTAGAGGATTCAGTGGATTTTTTAAGTTAATATACCTAAAGCCTAAAGATGTGTGTTTTATTTATATTTAGAAGTCAATAGACAAGCAAATCCTCGGGATAGTAAGCGACACCGCGGCATGTACGCTCGTAATGATACAAGGATTACCTTATAGCATTGCCAACCTTGTGATTTAAAGAATAATCTATAGCTATGCGAACACTATGGCCTATGTCCAGTGGTCGTCCTATGGCTTATATGATGATGATCATGATACAAACACTGCTGTTTGGCGGTAGAAATAAGCAAGAGTGAGTTACATTTGCAGACGATATTTGTATGAGGTACCCATAAATTACTTTTGTGACGAGTAAAAAGACCCTTGATAGTCTGGCAACATTTCCAACTTTAATGGTATATCAGAATAACACCACTGCATATAAAATAATGTATATCTGTACATTTGCGTTTTAACATAGGAATTAAAAATATAAAAGTGATTACATTTATAATGCACAGAATAAACGTAAATGTTCAATACATAAATGTTTGTTCTGTATGAGAATTAGACCCACGATACTTGGCCCATATAAAGGGAACACTACCAAATGCGTCAACGGGCCCGAATTTTCATATGGTTTCTCATTAATTTATTTTTAAATCTGTTCAGAAGGAACTTCTTTTAGCAAATAAACTCTTCTACGTTTTAATATTAATAAAGATTAGTTCTTACCTATTCCTTGCATTAGTTTCTTGCATCTAAAGAAACGAATGCAAGAATTTAAGGGAATTAATCTACTACTATAGAATTACGCTAGATGCAAGCTACATACAAACGGGTTTATGAAAAAATGTATTTTACGGCTTCTATGATAGCAATGAACCCGCGCAAAGCGTTGGCAAATCGCTAAAATAGACATGTGAGTAAAGGGTAGAAACTAGAGTATTGACTAGACAATCGCTAGCACAGTAAAGAATGCGTAATCCTAATTCTGAATTGTAATTATTCAAAGACTACTAAATGTACCTATATGGTTTTTTTAAGAAAAAAAAAGCGTATTGGTATTTGTAAATAGGTGTACACTCAATTCCAAATTCTGCCTATAACGGGCAATGGTAACTAAATACATACATACATAATATATACATAGTATGTGCCGGTATTGAATTCAATATTGCTGAACACATTGAGTACAACCCGCTGTAATAACGACACAAGGAAGATGTGGATTAAAATCAAAATGTCATCACGCGTTCAATACTTGAAATAAGACTACTCTTTTAACGGTTTTGGAACGCGGTTAATTAAAGTTTTAAAACTTTATTTGTCTTTTGCCTTTCCTTGCAACCGAAGTATAGAACAAAAAAACAAATAGTTAAATGATTGTTTTAAAGTCTTTAAAAGACAGTTTTATCATACCAAACTGGTCAAAAGTTTATTTTGACGATTCATTCACGCTTACGGTATATCCATCCGAAACAGTGCAGCTTAAATGTAGAGGGCGGGGATTGGCAGCAGCATTCCCATTACGAAAGCTGTGCTCTGCGATTGCCAACACGCTTAACCAGCGCGGCAATTATGGGCAAAAGTCCTTTTTTCTTGGAGACGCCTATGAATGAAATTATTTCTTCTTAAAGTAAATAATTAACTTAATATTTTGTAATTATTTCAGGCGTCTACCAGCTACCGTTAATAATATCGAGCAAAAAACGTTAATAAATCTCGTTTGTTCCAAAGAAACCCTCTTTAACAAATATACATACATATATCACGCCTGTGTCCCATCGGAGTAGGCAGAGACTATAGATCCCCACTTTTTACGATCTTGGCATACCTCTCTCGCTTCTCTTACTCTCATTAGTCCTCTCATACACGTTCGTTTATTCTTGGTACTTCTGACCTGGCCCTTCGTTAACACCTCTTCTACAGGGTTAGATATGTTCGCCTAGTTCGTCCTGTAACAACTCTTCTATTCACTTCCGCTCTATATATTTCTCCAGTCTTTCTATTTCCACCCATCCTTTCTATATGTCCAAACCATCTTACCATTCCTTTCTCAATGGTTGTCACATCATTTTAAATACCACATCGATCTCTTAAATAGTATTTCTTTTCTGTTTTCGGTTACAGTGAAAACTTCAACTGTCTAGCTATCACAGCTAATGAGATTAATTCGCCCGGTAACAGTCATACGGGCTGCGGAGTCTTAGTAATAGAGTTTGTTTTGGCAACGGATACCTTATAAGATGTTATCGTCTCGTTGCTGAGGAAAACGGGTAACATTCCATGTTGTCATGGCAACCCAACTTGTTATTCTTACGCCGAAATCCGTATTGTTCGTGTTTTATTGTTTGCTGGGCTCTCTTTTCATCGCAATCGTATTATGTTTCGCATATAATCAGGGTCCTATACAACAGGGGATAAATCTTTTCTGCTAAATTTCTTTTATCAGATATATAAAAATGTCTCCGAGTATTTTGCTTTTCTTTTTGTATTCTTATTTGTATATAGATATATGATATTTTTGTTGTTACTTGTGATTTAGTTTGCATAGTAACATTTAGGTCTATAAAGTTTAACTTAAAATCATTGTAATAGCATAAAAAAAATACCTTCTGTTTTTCTCTGCATGGTGATAACATAATATTTTTTGCAAAAAATTTCAAACTGAAGTAAGTTTGACGTCTCATATGATGAACAATAAAATTATAATCTTCTAAATATAGTTTAAGGGGTCGTGAGGTACTAGCAGAGTAGAATAGTAGCTCTCCCTATGGCAGGAGTTGTAAGAGACGACTAAGCTATAAGAACCGACAGATGGCGGTATATCCATCCGGAATAGAATGGACAGCAGTATCCCCGTCGCGATAGCTGCGCTCTGCGAGTACGAAGCGTGTGCTTGCTAAGCCTTCCTCCTTTCTTGGGAGGCCCATGTCCATTTTAAGTGATGTATAACAATTTCTTGAAATTATAGCTTTACGTATTATACTAATTTAATAATTATATAGATTAAAAGACATTTAGTGCTCATTTTAATAGTTGAATACATGACAATATGTAAAGTATTTCATTAAAGAAGATTATTTTCTTTATCTATTGCCTAAAATTTATAAAAGTATGATATTAGGGTATTTGTTGTTAATTGCCTACAATTTTGAGTGGACTGATACTAGGAAAAGGTCGATGTGTACACAAAGGGCTCGATAGCATAATAGTAAAGCGGTATTCGGACCGGGAAAGGTGAAGGTTCAAGTCCATTGAAACTTGCGACAAGCTGTCCTAATCTAACAACAATTTTTATCATCAAATTTGTTAAATGTTTATAATGATTCGTTCGCACTTAGTGAAATTGTTTAGTACGAATTGGTCATAGTAGACATTTCTATGACTTTGATTTTTCACAAGTTCACAAACAAGCATACATTTCGCGTCAGAGTAAGCGTCATTGTAAGCCTATAGACGCTGGTATTATCACAAGGATATCACTAGCTTGATGTCAACTTTGTGACTGGACAATATTATATCACGTTACATAGTAATTTAACTGCTTCTATCACCCTTTACACTAAAACAAAGCAATGTGAATACTGCTATTTGGTGGTAGAAATTAGTGAGAGTAATTGCGACAAATTTCTAGACCGACAAAACTAGATCGAAGCAATTACATTAGGTGTAGTAACTGCGTGGGACCGAGATTTTTTATCTAATACTACTAGCTTATGGATCAATAAGTCCCGAGACTAACCCAGAGTTAGAAGTAACCACGTCTTTCTAGAGTACCTTTGCTTGAAACGGGTCAACATTTTAAGCCGATCGGACCAGAAACCAGAAACAGCTGTGTTATCGGTTGGAGTAAAGTCGTTTTGTAGTTTGTTTAAAAAATGGAAAAAACCGAGTTTCGTGACTAATAAAACATTGTTTTTTAATGGGTAACAACACCGTGCAAGCGAAACAATGGATTGAAAAATGTTACCCGGAGTTTGTCGATCAAAAGCAACAATATTTCGGTGGTTTGCCGAGTTTAAACGTGGTCGTATCGACACAAATGACGCGGAACGCTCGGGTAGACCTGTGGAATCCGTTACACTGGAAAATGTGAGTGAAGTGACAAAAATATAATGAAAGATCGTAGAGTGGAGCTCCGTGAGATTGCTGAGATGACACAGATATCATATGGAAGTGTATTTACTATCATTCATAAAAAAATTTATCATGAAAAAGGTTTTTTCCAAGCTGCCGCGCCTGCTTACGATGAAACAAAAACAGCAACGAGTCGATGATTCAGAAAGCTGTTTATCGCTATTTACTCGCAACAAAAAAGATTTCTTGCGTTGTTAAGTTACCATGGACGAAACATGGATATATCACTATACTCCAGAGTCGAAGCGGCAGTCATCCGAGTGGCGCACAGCTGGCGAAAGCCGTCCGAAGCGTCCGAAAAGTTATTGCGTCAGTTTTTTGGGATACGCATGTTGTAACTTTTATTGGCTACCTCGAAAAAGTAAATCGATCAACAGTGATTATTATATTGACTTACTGGTGCGTTTGAAGGAGAAAAATATCCTTTTTCACCAAACCATTCACCCTGCCACAATTCGATGAAAACAATAGCAAAATTGAACGAATTGGGCTTCCGCACCCCCCATACTCGCCAGATTTAGCCCCCAGAGACTCCTGGCTCTTTGCTGATCTTAAAAAAATGCTCCAGAGAAAAAGATTTGGCTCAATGGAGAAGGTCACCGCTGAATCACGTATTATTAGGTTATTCCAGACTATGGTCTATTTTATTGTCAAATATTATCCAGGTCCATTCGGTATAACTGGCGTGATTGACTAATGAATGGCCTTCTAAACGTTCACAACTATGTGCAAGTATTAAACAGCCTTTATCTGAGTGGAAAGTTTTGAGGATGCGAATGGCGGTGCGGTCTAAATGGGATCAATCTGCATTTGATAGAGGTCGTTCTCGTTTGCAATATTGTAACTTCGAACGGGGTGTAGTGAATGCAAAAAAGTCTTTGTCGTTTACAATTATCTACTATTATCTGACCAAATTCAGGATTTGTTATTTCAACTATTACTGTTTGATTACAGAACCGATAGACGGCGGTATATCTATCCGAAACAGTGTGGCTCAAATGCATGGGGCTGGAATGTGCAGCAGTATCCCCGTTGCGAAAGCTACGCTCTGTGATTGCCTACACGCTTGCCCAGCACGCAATTATGGGCCGAATTCTCCCTTACTTGGGGCAGCTTATGGCCAGCTGTGGACTTCCAATTTCTGATATGATGTTTACTATTTGAGATAACGCATGATTTGCAGCTGCCAGCTTTATGTTTAATAATGAAATTTATATTTCGAAGTACTATTAGTGCCAATTAGAACGATGTCAATGGTCTTGTATTGTTTACTAATAACAATGGTCTATCGACCGGAGATGGATTACAAACAGCCAAATCGACGTTTGGACTTATTCAATATTTTTGTTGTAAAATTGACTTGTAAGTAGTAGTGTAGCTTAAAAGTTACTTTAAATTGTTTTGTTTTCATTAGAGATTCATCATCACATCAGTAAATCCACTTCTGGAGGATCGAGTAGCTTTCCTAAAAGAATTTAGCCCATAATTGTCACTGTCTACGGTATGTCTATATGTACCTACCTAGATGCAACATGTTTGTGTTCGCAACTCAATAGGTTATTATTAGTAATATTATAAACGCGAAAGTTTGCTAGAACGGATGTTTGTTAGTTAGTTTTTTACACAAAGACTACTGAATGGATTTTAATTAAATGTTACAATGATGTAGCTCATAGGTAAGACAATCTAATATAGGGTATAATTTTGACATTAAACAAAAGCTGCCAACTGCTTGCTATTTTGGCGGGTTCTGCAAACAACATTAGAGTTACACGATTACAATGAGGAATGTTTACTTTCAGTATTCCTACAAACGAGTATTTTTTACCATACATACAATAAAATTTAATACATTATAACAAATGTACATTTGGTAATACTTTGAACATTCAAGAAACAAAAGAATTTTTATCGCTTTTGGTATTTAAAGTCTTTTACACTAAATAGTTTGGACAAGTATTTTAAAAGTTAACGCTGACGACATGCCGAGTTGTGAAGGGTGCGAGCGATTAGACGCTCGCTTGGGGAAGAAATAATACTGCGCACGCGTACTCGCGGGCATCAGCAAGTATAAATATATTTTTCAACGAATCATTTATGGACCAACGAACAACCCAAGGTGGGTTGTTCGTTGCATGGATGAACTTTTATGCACGCAACACCGCGGCCGCCGCATTGCGCCTGAGATACTCGGAAATAAGTATTGTCTTTCTCTGACAGATAAATTGTGTCAATCCCTAGGAGTAATAAAAAGCTAGATTCATCGCATGGGAACATCAACACAGCCAAAAGTAACCTACGTGTTATTACAGACAATAGGAGACTCAAATTCATCTCAAATAGTGTAGCACGAATGAAAAACTCCCGAGGATGGACAATACACCTGCCTACAGCAGCAAAAATGAGCAAAAATCCCTCTTACACGGGAAGGCTTATGATTATCAGTGGACATCCTACGGCTCATATGCAGCTGTTCATGAAATAACGGTAAATGTGCACGTAATAGATTTTAGAAAATATTTTGTAGGTGGCCAATGTTAAAAACATCATCTTAATCTAATCTTATTGATGGGTATGATGACGTAAGGGGTTCCTTGCCCATCCTGTACAAGACATTTAATCTTGGAATCAGATTGTGAATTATTTATTTATCAACAAGAGGACGTCCGCTACTCGATATAGGCTACGCCTCAAGGCAATAGCAAGGCGTAGCGTCGCCACGAGGATGCTGCTACTCTTTCCCGCCCTATTGTATTTAAGCTGCATCATACAAGTCATTAGAAGCCCACTGATAAACATGGGCCTCTCCAAGAAAAGAGGTTTTAGCCCATAATTTCCGTGCTGGGCGAGCGTGTTGACAATCTCAGAGCGCAGCTTTCGCGACAAGAATTAATCTGCACATCCCCGCCCTGTGTATTTGAGCTGCACTGTTTCGGATGGATATACCGCCATCTGCCGGTTCTGGTACCTTAGCCGCCTCTTATGATACTTGGTGCAGTGGGAGGTACTATTCTATCTGCTGGCACCTCACGGCAATTTAAGCTAGTTAGGATTTACCGCCATCTGTCGGTTCCAGTATAACAGTCGCCTGTTTCAACAGCTTATAAACAGGTATTTTTTTACTTTTTATATAAAAAAAATCGTATTACGGAGTTTATCCGGAGTGAACGATAAAGCAATGAAGTTGATCATCATACCAGCCATTGAAAGTCCAATGTTAGGCATAGGCATCCCCATAAAGGAGATATTTGCCCATAAAAAACGCGCTCGGCAAGCGTGTTGACAATCGCAGAGCGTAGATTTACGCGACGGGGATGCTGCTGCCCATCCCTGCCCCATCTATCGGTTCTTAAACATGAGTTTAAAACATAATTTACTTTGTAAATGTATATGTCGAATGTCGAAAAAAGAATATATTATTATTATTATATTTGACTATACAAATATTTCTTGTCAAGTTAATACCGGACAACGTATGTCGGGTAGCTAGTATATAATATTATATATTGTGGGTAGTCACGTGGTAGCCGGACAGTGACACGTGTTCATTATAGCAGGTGAAATCCCTTGTTGGATATACTCGTACGCTTTAATATATATTTACGGAAAATTCTAGAGGGCTGATATATTTTACAGATATAGAGAAAACACGGATACAAGAGTGTACTGGGCAACAGAAGTGAAACAACAGTTATTAGTACCTTTATCTGTCTTTGTTCGAACATACATTACGCAAACATATTTAATAAAAAATGGCTGATTTAATAAATAACTAGACATTTTGAAATTCTGTTGTTGGTTACTCAAAAATTTCAAGATTAATCTTTAAACATCTTTCACATTTATAAGGCTGCATTTATACCAAGTAAAATAAGTTACATAATATTGCATATCCTATTTAAGTATATGTAATATATATTTTTTACGAATAAACTCACTGATACAATAGAATTGATTTAGAAAATTCATTCACCTATAAAATGAAACATTAACAACTTACTCGTACACATACTACATAATATTAAAAAGTAGAGATTTCTTACTGAAATGAAATAATGGTAAGTAAACAATTTTTGTATGATAGCAGCTGATGAACTCTAAAACTACTGAACCTATTTCAAAATTCTTTCTCTTGTGGAATGCTACATAATCAGCAAGTAACTGAAGCTATATCATATCTTTGTATTCTAACGGGATCTGTAACTACATTCCCACACTATAGTCTATGTCTGAAATTTATCTTTGAGTCTGAGACAAACTCTTAAAAATCAGCTACTTTGGAGACTGAGAATAACAAATAAAAATCAAAAGAAATCCGATTGTATCGCCTTATAGTCATCGAAAGAGTTTAATAACTAAAAATGATGGATTCAATTCCGTGTAGTCAATAGATTTCTTTAGTCGCTCAGCCCGCTAGAGATAGGAGGCAATCCAATTCCTCAATGTCCACTGCTATAAGTCTTGCAGATATAGAAGGCAGTCTATCCTTACAAGCCGTACATCTCTGCACAAATAGAAGGTAATCCATTCCCTAATGTCGTATCCCTGCGGAGATAGAAGGCAATTCTTCATTTGGATATATTCCAAGAGAGATCTTTTGTTGTTACAGCAAGGTGTGTAAGGCGGCGTAGAATAGCGACGCTGGCTAACGAGTGCGGCGTATGTAGATTTCGATAAATTGTTCAGTATCATCATCATCGTAGGCCTCCCCAAGTCATTTCCAATAGGACCGGTTGTATGGGGCCTGTGTCCAGCGCGATCCTGCGGTTTCAGTCAGATCGTCGGTCCATCTTGCGGGTGGACGCCCTACACTGTGCTTGCCGGTATGTGGTCTCCATTCCAGAACCTTACGATTCACTCGGCCATCGGTTCTGCGTACCAAATGCCCTGCCCACTGCCAGTTCAACTTACTTATCCGCCAGAAAATGTTAGTAACTTTGGTTCTGTTATGAATCTCCTCATTACTGATTCGATCACGCAAAGAAACTCTGAGCATTGACCTCTCCATAGCTCGTTAGCTACTTTCAGTTGATCATCAAGGCCAATGGTAAGAGACCATGTTTCGCTGCCATAGGTCATCGCTGGTAACACATATTTTTCGTATATCTTCCCATAAAACGGTTATTATAACGAGTGCAAACGTTAATTTAGAAGTTCTTTTTCCACCTCTGGTCGACATAGACTGTTGATGTTTGGTAACAAAACACGAGCAGCCACTACCATCATCTTCATCGATTTGGCATTAATAGTACTTGAAAGTGTAAATTTCACTATCTTTGCAGACCGAGAGCTTGCAAGACTCGAGACGCATGCAACGAGCTCCGAGCAAAATAGACGGTTGCAGCTTTCCATTATGTACATGCAAAAATTACGAACAAAGGAGAAGTGTAAAAAATACTCTTTTATTTCACTATTGAACACAAAGCTGGCAGCTGCGTCCGCGTTTTATCTCACGCTGTAACGTAGACCGAAATAATAAAACCTAAATCTGATCTGTTAATAGTAATTGTAAACGTTAAAAACTATTTTTTTGCATACATTACTTGCTTGGCCCCGTGCAACGTTACAATGTTGCAGACGAGGAATAAATCTCTGATGAATTCAGATCGATCTCATTTAACCCTGACCAGCCAGTCGCATCTTGAAAAATATTTACACGAATTATATCGGGGGCAACGGTCATTCAATCAACATTAATGGCTGTACATTACATGTCAACTGTTAAACATAGGCCTCCCCAAAAAAGGGGGAATTTTACCCATAATTGCCGCGCTGGGCAAGCGTGTTGGCGATTGCAGCATTCGTGTCATTAGCAATCAGCATATTGCCAACACGCTCAAGGTTTTATTGTGCCGTCCACCCGCACTCTTTGCATTTGAACTACACTGTCTCGGATGCATTTTTATTCCGAGGGGCCCGATAGCACAGATGGTAGTATCCTGTCTTGTGCACCAAGGGTCGTAGGTTGTATTTCCACCCAGAGCAAATATTTATATTATGATATTGGTGTTTGTTTTGTATCTGGGTGTTTAAGTAGTATTTTTGTGATTCCTCTGTTGTCTGGCGTTTGTAACACAAGTGCTTTAAGCAACTTACCATGGAGATAGGTCAATGTATGAGATGTTGTGGGAATTTATTATTATTATTTTTAATACAATAATTGCGAACATTTGGAAGGATGTTTTTTACTCAATTAGGGCAAATATGCTGAATAAATCTGGATGATTATAAGATAGATATTTAAAACTTGAGAAATTGTACGGTACCCGCATAAATGAGAAAAACAAATTTAAATACATCACATACTTATTATTCGTACAATACAAAATATACCTAGTATTTATATTCTACGAAACAAGAAATTAACAAGATGTTGTGAATTATCATATTTTCATCATCTTATCAGATTATTTCTGATGAAAGTCTGCGTAAACTTTCCCAAGAGATCACTAAAAGCACTGTAATAAGTGAGGTAGTCGTGAGGTACCGGCAGAATAAAATAGTACCTCCCACTGCACTAAACGTCGTAAAACGCGACTCAGGTACCAAAATCAACAGATGGTGGTATATCCATCCGAAACAGAGCAGCTCAACTGCACAGGGCGGGGATGGGCAGCAGCACTCTCGAGCGATAGCGCGATGCGCTCTGCGATTGCCAACACGCTTGACCAACGCGGCAAGTATGGGCAAAATGCCTTCTTGCTTAGAGAGACTTATGTCCAGTAGTGGGCTTCCAATGGCTGATATTTTAAGTGGCCTGCATTTAACGTGATTCTGCGGATCTAGTCGGACTATCGGTCCACCTTGGAGATGGGTGCCTTCGCTGCTCTTGCCGGTGTGTGATTTCCATTTCAGTACCTTATGGGCCTGTCGGCCATGATATATCTAAACTGATACTAGCATTCCCGGTAAACGTTATTCTATCATATAAATTATATAAAATGATTAAATTACTAATATCGTCATTTAAAAATAAGGATTGGTGATTGTAAGGTGAAAGTTTAGAGATGTATGCATGTTTTATTGCAATATTTCAAAAAAAAATGTTTTATATAAATTAAAAACTAATGTTAGGTTTGGATAATCCACTTAGGTGTATGAAAATCAGAGCCGATTCTCAGACCTACGGAATATCCATTTAAAATTTCATAGGAATCGGTCAAGCCATTTCGAAGTAACTAACAATGTGACACGAGAATTTTATTGACTTAGATTTTAAGATTAAATATATTTTTTCGTTCATTTTCGCGCAAATTTTATGTACTACGGGTTTGAATTGAAAAAGTACTTTTGAGTGGATATAACCTATTTATCGGATAAAGTCATAAGTTTGTTATTTTACGCTGCGCCCAATTCGTGTTAGCCACCAATAGAAAATGTTCCAAAAACGGAACAAAATATTTCTTATTAAATGCTTCCGTAGCATGCACTGCGTAAACCGCCTAAGTGGTGAAAAACATGTATGGATTTAATTCCTATAAAAGTTTTAAAAAAGTTTGATTTCCAGGACTTCCAAATCAAGTATGTAGACAGTACAAGTATGTTTATCCTTTGAGATTGACGCACTATACCTTTTTGTAACGAATTCAAATTAAATCAAAATTGGTGCATTATTTGCGAAGGTGTCTAATAAATATAATATAAATCCTTATCAAAATAAAAACATTATTCATCATAAATATTAAACTGAGAATGAAATTGTACTGAAAATAACTTGATTTTGATCAACATTTCAGGAGATATCACATAAAAATAACTGAGCAACACAATCGTGGCAGGGTAGCGACGATGGCCGGCAATCGTGAGGATATGGTTCCATTTTTTTAGGTGTTTCATTTACTATTACATTTACATTTATTAGCAGCACTCTGAACTTTCACACTAACTTAGGCCAAAGGGATAATTTTCCAAATAATATTTTATTTCATTCGAATAACTTCATGATTAACTAGGTTTCATAATTATTCTGCATCCGTTGTTTACCCTTTTGGGAAATTATTTTTTCTAAAACCCTTGCTTAGTGCTCCCTTACGTTATAAAAAAACCCATGAGCAAAATGTCAACCCTTACAGTTCAGGCCTTGCGTCAATTTGGCAGTCAGAGAGTCAGCTTTTCCTTTAATACATACTACTTTGTTCTAACTATTTTTGCATTAATATTATTAACGAAAGTAACTCTCCTTGAAATTCAACCAGTATTCACTGGTTAAATTTCATATATTCACTGATCACTTATAACCCCCAAGCCTAAAATTACTACAATACAGCCAACACAAGCAGACGAAGGGTAGCGACGCTGGCGATCTAGAGTAGATTTAATTACATTTTTGAGTATTTTTTCCCATAAATTGGTTTATTTGTTGAGATTTAACGTTTAATTAACAGTTTTTTATCCAGCCCTGATCGACATAGACCACAGATGTTTGCTAACAAAATACGATTAGCCATTACCGTCGTCTTCACCAACTAGGCACTAATAGTACTTCAAAGTGTTCTTGGTGTGAGTTCGAGAGATAGATTAAAGAATAGTCTGTTAAGAGATCGATGTGGTGTAAATGATGATGCTGTGACAACAATAAAGAAAGGAATGTCAAGATGAGGTTTAGATATATAGAAAGGATGGACGAAAGTAGACTGCACAAATATATAGAGCGGAAGTGACTGGAAGAGTTGGTATAAGACGACCGAGACGATATATTTTCACCAGGTAGAAGAGATATTAAAGAAGTGCCAGGTCAAAAGTACCAAAATAAAGGAAAGTGTATGAAAGGACTAATGTGAGTAACGGAAGCAAGGGAGGTATACCAGGATCGTAACAAGCGGAGATTCATAGTCTCTGCCTACACCGATGGGACAAACGCGTGATGTATCTATGTAAGTGTACTTTTTAGTATCTATGCACACCAAGAGTTTGCAAGCGAGCTCTGAGGAACATCGACAGATGCAGCTTTCCATTATGCACATACAAATAATACGAACAAAAGTGAAATAAATACTCTTATCTCATTCTTGAATACAAAGCCGACAGCTGCGTTCGTGTTTGATCTCACGGCTAGCTCAAAATAACAAACCTGGATTTGACCAGTCAATAGTAATTGCAAACCGCCAAAACTTTTTTGCATTCTCTACATACGTGAACCCGTTCATAGTAACAATATCGTAGACGCAAAAAAAATGACCCCTCCTAAACGGTTGCACGCCATATTTGAACTTAATTATGTATAAACACGGTTCGTTTTAGAGTGTGGTCTGTCTTTAATAAGGAGCCCCTCGCTTTATAAAGAGGAAAGTGCTCGTTAAATGACAGATGGACATTCAATAGACAATGTATTTTAAGCAATGACACAAATGGCCGTGTAACTCTTTATGAGCTCGTCAGCACTTTATTCTGTTGCCGTAATTTAGACTAAGCACGCATGAATACGCACGAAGCATTAAATACACAAACTAAAGTCATCTAGAGAGTATGGTCTTAAAAGGAGTTACAGTTTTCTTTGAAATGTTGCAGGACGATGTTGTCTTATTTTTGAACATACATCTTATTATATTTATAAATATTTTACTACTACTATAATTATTTTTTGGTTATCTTATAGATATGAGCGTGAGGTATCGACAGAGTAGAATAGTACCTCCCCTTTTACCAGGTGTCGTAAAAGGCGACTAAGGTTCCAGAACCAACAAATGGCGGTATATCCATCCGATACAGTGTAGCTCATGTACACAGGGTGGGGATTTGTACAAAATTATTAAATTATGGGCAAAATTCCGCCTTTCTTGGGGCGGTATGTGTCCAGCAGTAGACTTCCAATGGCTGATGTGATGATGATGATAGATATATCTGTTAGATACAGAAGCATGTATTTTTATTGCTGAAATATCATTGTTGTTTAAAGATACTCATATTATTGCAAGGATATCAATAGCGAGTAGCCAACCTTGTGATTTAAGGATATGTCATATTACCATGTAACATGTACATGTACCTCTTCTATTTGAATAATTTAACGATAAATGAAATAATTCACATGAATGACAAATTACAAGAATAGTCGCTGTTAAATTTACAATTGTAATCTGGTAAGCACTTTATCAACAAGTTAATTCATCACCTCATCCATTACTAGTTCAAAACATCATATAGTGAAAATGAAATGGTATTATCTAAATTTATCAATTTAATTATTATATTATTCCTTTCTAAAAAAGCAAGACCGTGCTTTATGCTTATTACAGTTATTTTCCAAGGACGCCACGCACACAGTCAACTCAATCTCTCTAGATATAATAGCGCAGACATCACAGAGTGACCCTTCTAGAGGGCAAACATTCAAATATAGCATTTGAACGCTGAACATAAGACTTATTTTCAAACACACCGTCTGTCAAAGCACCCGTTGATACACGCCACAGGTAATATGAGGGATGGGCAATCTATTGATACCGTATTTTAATAAGGACACAAATTATTTGCCATATTATTAAAACGACCGTGAGCTAAACTGAACCATATTAATATGAAGTTATGTCTCATTAGAGATCGGCGATGTAGTAATTTGGGGGGTGGTATAAACAGGTTATTTACTGAACTCGTCCAGACTGGGGTTCCCATAAATCTTTTACAAAGCGTTTCGATGAAAAGGTACTCGCTGGATCGGGTATATTGATGTCAAAGTACTAGATTTAGCGCGAGGTAGGGTGGTGGAACTGATTATAAATAGAGGCCTCCGCGTTTCTTTCGCCACATAACGCAGGCGCTGTTCGTCTTAAACAGTCTTGGGTGCTCGTCGTTATTCCATACTTTTTAAAAGTGTAGTGAACAGTGTTTCTGTCTCGCTGCCGGTTGCCCGTTGCCTACATTCAAATGTAAGTGAATAAGTAGTTTTCCAGGCGTGTATTAAAAATAATGAAACCATTTCTGTTGTACGTTTTAGTATCTCTTAGAAAATTAAATTACGCGTTGACAAGTTTTTTTTTTTGTAATTTGGCACGCAAGGCTAACAATTTTCAGTGCTTTAGCAGAACTCCTTATTTTTAGCGTAGGTTTATAGAATTTGGTGCACTTGCATTTAGATACATACTTTTTACTTTTACAGTACCTACAGTGTAAATTTACGCGATTGAATTTTGGACTTATTTCTAATACATTCGATGTGAATTGACTATTGAAGCACAGCGAAATTGCTAGTGGTTCAGAGTTTAATTAACAATTACTTTAAATATTATTTGAATATTTGAAGTCTGTGAAATTTGGATATCCACCAAGGATAATATTATTACGATATTTTCTTGGTCTGGTTTACCAGCCATTAAAAATTAATTTACATACGTTATTTATACTTGTGAATATAAGTAATAAACTTTATAACATAAGTTAAAACACGTAAATGTTAACTGTAGATCTAAAATCATTCAATCATCTTCTAAGATCCGCGCCATCGGGCCCGTCAATTGTTTTTTCAACTTATAATGTTATAAATGTCAATTGTATGATCTCCAATGCATATCGCCTGTCGTTCATTAAACGTGCTAAATTAGGAGTCAATTGAATGCGTTGGCCGCGCTTATTGGCAATCATTGCCGCGGAGTCCCCGACGGAAACGCAATTTCTTTGAATAGCCAACTCGGAGACGTCCTCTAGATTAGATTGAAGTATGGAATTGGGTATCTACCCAATAACAACGAAGCGGAATATAGCGCAGATTTTGTTCTATAAACGATTCGAAATTTGAAATTTAAATAGTTAGCTAGTAATGATTTCTGAACGTATCGATTGAAATAATAAAATTTTGCACCGAACTTTATTATTAGTTCATTGAACTGGCATCAGACTGTTAAAGCAAATACTTTAAGTGAAGACTTAAAGAAGACTTCTTGACATAAAACGGAGGATATTATGATATGAATGAAATCGTATAATTAAATAAGTTTTAAGCAGTGGATCTTTTAGACGTAGAGTGAATAATCCAGAAATAATATATTTTATTATAACTACTTCATATTAGCTATGTCTGTTTAACAGATCGCGAAATAAATTGCTCATAAGCGATTGTTTAATAGCAGCTCTTTGCACTTTGCATTTTGTCTTAAGAGCAGATGACTTCGTGTCACGAAAAACTTAAAAAAAAAATTAAGTCAAACACATTTTTAATCGTTTTAATGTTTCAATTAAAACACTTAACTTCAAGGGTTTGATTCCCACTTAAAACTCTAAATACAATCTGCAGTGCAAAGAACTTTAAAGAGTTTCAGCGTTTTTTTTCCCGTAGAATAATTATGTATACGACCGAGCCGATAATTCAACGAGCCTCCTGCAGCCCGTAGTCCTAACTCAAGCGAAATTTACAATAACAAACTATTATAAGGTTGTGTTCCACTTATCTATAAAATTTTGCATTAGCGAAGATTTGTGAAACTTTAGTATGCACCTTCAAGTTGTCTTGCAATTAATTAGATTTAAAAGATGAACGGATTAGCGAGTCAGTGATACCGGACAACTGATATAGCACTTAAATATAAGTACCTTTTGAAATACATCTTTAGTTATGACATGATCAATTTAGAACCGTACTGTGAAACTTGATTCAATCGGTAATTAAGTCCAGGAACTTTTGTAATAATACCACCATATTATTTACTGGATTACGGATATCAGATAATGGAGGAATTACAAATTCAACTCAAAGATAAACTCAAAACACTGAACAAACACGAAAGTTCAAAAAGGGATTTTTATTTGCGGTCGGACAAATATTATAAAATTTGATAAATTCGAAACATGCGAATTTTTATGAATGTGCTAGATGATTCAAATTCACAATACAGCCTGACAGATGGCGTTGTAGTTGGTACCTAGGTTATGTATCTATAATGCA
>JACJUM010003259.1:2416426-2440871 GCA_020976665.1 Heortia vitessoides | reverse complement strand
TTCACAATACAGCCCGACAGATGGCGTTGTAGTTGGTACCTAGGTTACGTATCTATACTGCAACTAAACTGAAAACTGCATCATACTGGATAGTTTTGAACGAACTTTCGTGAATGTGCTAGATGATTTAAATTCACAATACAACCCGACAGATGGCGTTGTAGTTGGTACCTAGGTTATGTATCTATTCTGCAACTAAACGACAAACTACATCATACTGTATAGTTTTGAACGAATTTTCGTGAATGTGCTAGAGGATTCAGATTTACAAATCAGCCCGACAGATGGCACTGCCTAGGTTCGTCATATCATTTTTTATTAGGACAACGTCTTCTTTATTCCGCTGGTTTATTATATTTACTTAATAACTGAACTTACTTACATATTAAACTAGGAAACAAATTTAACCCTATGTAGTATATACGAGTATATGGGCTTGTAGTAATAAACTTCGCTCTATTCAAAATCTAATAGCTATTAGACAGTGCGAGTCATATGGTCTCATGGTCATGGCATCATCTTCATAAAGATGTTGTTCAATGCTAAATGAACAACATCTTTCAGGAGTTATAATTTTGTAACATGTACCATTACATCTGGGCGTGATATACAATAACTCTCAGTGCGGCAACGTATCGATTGGAAGGGCGATGCAGCGATGGGAGAAAGGGTACAGACGTCTACGATTCCCTTTATACTCCACGGTGGAGGGAACCCTACAGACGTAGATGGGGGAGGGGAGGGAGGGTTGAAGGGTCCGTCTGGGCTGCTACAAAATAGACAGGTGGTTATCGACCTACCCGATGAACCCCACCCGTGTGTCTAGACAATAACGCGGTTCGCACCAGCAGATGTCGTTAGTAGCTATACCGGTAGATCATTGAGGTACCATACTGAATTATGTCTGACATATCTTTATTAAATGAGCCGTGAGGTACCGACAGAGTAGAACAGTACCTTCCCCTGTACCAGGTGTCGTAAAAGGCGACTGAGGTACCAGAACCGACAGTATATCCATCCAAAACATTGCAGCTCAAATGCACAGGGCTAGGATGGGCAGCAGCATCCCCGTCGTGAAATCTGCGCTCTGCGATTGCCAATACGCTTGCCCAGTGTAACAATCATAAGCAATATTCCCGTTTTCTTGGGGAGGCCTATGTCCAGCAGTGGACTTTTTATGGCTGGTAATCTTTATAAATAACCGGTCATATCGGCCTTTCTACTACTTTAGTACTTTTCTACTTTTCCGGTGCTCAATGGCACATGGCTATAGATGTCTTATTCTCTAATGCGAACGATGTAATTTTAATGAGTCAGCGTGATAGATCAATGAACTGAAATAAAATTTACCTAAGAAAAATCTACTGAACATGTCTGTTGAAAATTTCCTAAAGAAATTTGACATTTCTTTAAAATGTGGGAGCAAATAGAGATGTTTTTGGAATCTCGGGAAATATTTTATTTAGAGATCATACAGTCTTTATCTAATGGCATATGAAACCAACCCAATAGCGCTTCAAGATTATGATAGATCCTAACATTAATCTAACAACCGTATCATAAATGCTTTAAATTACATATCTGAAAATTAGGTCAAGATGTTGTGAGAATTTATATCTTCAATTATTTATTCATTCCATTCAACATATGTAACTTAGGTTATACAAAAACTTAGAACTAAAAAAAATGTCTAATGCGAAGATCACAATTATCAATAACAAGACATGCCATAAATCAAGATACCCTCAATAGATCTAATCTAGACTTAAATTTTTGAATCTAAATATTTAAACTCGAGCCTAGGTATCATTCAACTCGTCAAATTCAAAAGCGAGCCAGACAGGAGGGATATTTGCCACGATATTGATTAATGTGGGAGCGTGGGTGAGACGGGATAGGGGCCTAGGACGTAGGGGGGGCCTAGTTATGGTATGGGCGAGGGTCCCGGACGCCATTACAAGGATATGATCGATCGAGCTATAGCGTAAGTCCTATATGAATGCATAGATGTCGCTGTACAACAAGGGTGTTTGAATTTGACAGTACGCGACTACCATTACAAAACACATTTTAGTTTGGGAGTTACTGAATTTATTTGGATAAATTTTTATCTAAATAAAATAAATTAACTTTATTTTTCTTCACCAATTAGAAACATGCAAATCAAAATAACTTTGTGTAAACTAACGTTTTGAGATAGCTTACGTAGCACTAATTGCTGCCCGTGTCTTCGCCCGCGTGAACGATGGCTTCAATCAAATTCAATTAAACAAATACAACATTTTGCGCAGACATCAGCTTTCTCTACCAATTATGAGGAAAAAATATTTTGACACCTAAGTTTTTACAATAATATTAAGAATTTATATCTCACATTTTCAAAAAATTATCACCATCTATGTAGTGATTTGAACCCTTCATAGTCAATAAAGTCTAGACAGGGTGGGGGAAATGGACGAAGGGTTGATAATTGCATTTCGACATCGCTGCCCATGACGTACTAATTTAGTTTTAGATATAGATTCCCAGGCATACGAGTTGGCCATCTCCTAGGGTCAGGGGGTGATTTTGGGGGTGCAAGGGATATTTGTACTTGTATTTCATATATAGCCAGTGGTAGCCAGGCTAGATATTGATACCTAATGAGTGAGGTGTTGGTGAACCACCATTAGATGAGGGGTGCGCTTTATGGGTGTATGTGTGACGAGTGATCGGAGTGGCACTCTTGATTAGATTGCGGACATTAAAATGGCGCTCTCAAACTTATTACATAGATTTCACTTATAATATTTATTTATTTAATAAGTTTATAATTTAGACATTGGATTGTTTTCAGTCCTTTTTCCAAATCCGTATTCAGTTGAATGTTTATAGAAAATTTTAAGAAATTTGCACAAAACCAATTACTTTATTAAGTATAATATAGGAGATTACTTCTGTCTGGATGGATAAATGTCGCTGTCTGTCTGGATTAGACACCACCGTGTTATATTACATAGTTTCTTCCATAAGACACAAGATGGTCTTGATTACAAACTTTAATTAGACTTACAATGTATGATGTACCTGGATTGAGCAATGGATTAAATTATAGTCGCATATAATCCAATCCAAGTGTCCAATCATCAAAATACTAAATGGCGGCTTGACTAGCAATAATTATTATTCTTTATCCCAAACAATAAAAATAACTAAAGGAAAAATTAATCAAGTGACCCCATTTATTTTGTCCACAATACTGCAGGCTGTTAATACTGTTTTAGTTCAAAATATGTTAGGTGGCAAGTGGTGATGTTATGGTGGTATGGGAGGTAAGGGGGGCATTACATCTGCCTTAGGAATCCATATATATGTATGGATTTCTATGGTAGGTAAATATGAGTATATACGTGGTGAGGGGAAAAGAGCGGGGTATGCGCGCAGAGTGCATGTGCAGCCGGTTATTGATCGCAGCGTCCTAGTACCCCTATACCAGCGCTGCTCAAACTGTAGAAAACGCACCCTCAGAGCAACCTACATCTTTGCAGCAATGAAGTAAAATAATATTTTTAGACAAACGTATAATAAACACGTTTTAAATGCCACCTTTATGCCAGCCTCACAAAAGGTAGAGCACGCCCAAATGCGTACCTGGCAACATTTTGGCTACCACTGTCGTATGATAATAAAAATGGGCATATAGGCTGCATCATACAAAGAGGGGAGACGCCTGTACATACCATTGGAACTTTTCTACGCATGTCATTATTGATTAAACTTAAGTACTGTACCCCATTCGGGCTCTATAGTACTTTGCGTGAAGGGGAGGGGATAACCAGACGGCGACATTGCCCTGATCGTGCCAGACCGTTTCATCTCCTGCAGAGTGCGGACGTGTGACTAGCCCCTCGGAATACAAAATCTTTGGAAGTTCAACACATTCGAATTTCGGCAGATATCGAAGATCGCAGATCATACCAAGTTTGAAGAAATGGAGATGCTACTGGAAGGATTCCGCGTCCAGCTGTCCTCTGTGGAGCAGATTATCCCTGAGCTGAGGAAGATAAGCTGCATGCCGTATCGTTCGTCGAAGAAGTCGGAACTCGTCAGCGCCCAACTGAAGATTCGCAAATTGAAAGTGAGTATATTTTTCAAGTGCCCCAGACACTATTGCCAACGAAACTGCCGATTTGATTTTATCTATTTTTTACCTGCTTGATTCTCTAAAAATTGTGATGTGTTAACAATATGTACGATTAAAATTACTGTCTGTTACATTTAATACCTATTATTTGTAATCCGGTTTAAATCGGTTCAGCAATTTCGAAGGTTGTGGCTATTGATTTTATTTTTCTGACTTTGTGCAATCACAATTAAATTTTTACTTGGACTAAATTAAAAAAATAATTAATAGTGACTTGTATAATGAATCGGATCTAACATCGTTTGTTGTTAGGGCTTTATGTTAAATAAAATTTAGAGCATGTTCAATATAACTCATAATATAGCAACGCAAAAATACCGCCTGTGTTTAAAATTAATTTACTAATTTTTAAATAAATCATTTTAAAATAAAAAATTACAAACATTATACGAAATCGATAGTGAAACTATTAAAGAAGTATATTTTCAACTTTTTGATTGAATTTGAACGCCGATAAGTAAGCATGGCTGCGTTCAGAAATGATGAATGCACAGCTTTAGCTATTAACGTGTTTGGTAGTCCAAATCAAAGATGGCGCCAACGGTAACTCAATTGAGGTTACATGCTTGCCATTATCTTAAATAAGCGTTTTTTATTCTGGTAATTTTATTTTAATTGTCTTATGGTTGTTGACGATTTGGAAAAACCATTTTTTACGTTCACATTAAGTTAAGACATAGTCAATGTCTGATTGTATCAATTTGTATTATATACCATGTTAAAAAATTCATTGATAATAAATACAAACTAAAAACATATTTTATGTAAAAATATAATGTCCTGCTTTACAAATAAAATTTATGACATTAATAACAAATTAATGTTGCTTCAAAATTTGTTCTCCGGATTGTTTATTGTAATTCTAGAAAAAAATGTTCATGTAATATCATAATTAAGAAAAAATGCAAAGCCTAATTTTATTATTTCACAACGTGTAATTTAGTCTGACTACGACACGAAAGTTTTTCTATAAAGCATTGCAACTTTATATTACAAATGCGAATGTGTGTCAATTTGTAGGTGAATAAAATATAATTCCGTGCAGCCTGAAGTCTAACGCGATTTCTTTTTTCACATATTTGTGCGAAAAAAATATGCCTATGCCGTATTTTTCTTGTAAAATTACCTACCATGCAATTGTCTTTTTATTCAATTAACCCAATCGAATCGTGTCATATTTTTATGAAACGTATGAAAAGTCGACACATAATTTTACCCGTGTAACCAAGAATCTTGATGCAGCAAGCTGTTTTTACCTAAATTGTCTATAACTGTTATTCATATCATATTAATTATATACTTAATATTTGCGGTTCATATTTAGAATTAATTTAATACACAATATACAAAGAAAAACAAAGACTAAAAATATTTGTGAGAAACAGTTCCAGTAGCTTATTTTCCCAACATTAGAATTAGAAAGGAAATCTTTATAGCGTCGATATTCGAAATGAAAAAGCCAATATAATTATACTATATTATTATATATATTACCGTTATTAATTAATAATTAATTAATTACGGTAATATATATTTAAGAATTATTGTAAAACAGAACAATAAAACCTCACGTTACAAACAAGAGCACCTTTAAAGGAAAGCATATTTTCTTTGGCCTTGTTCTCTGGTCTTTCTTAGGTTGATCCATGGATTTTTAGCATAAATAAGTCACCTTTGTCTATGATGGTTATGAAATGATGCGGAAAATTGAGGAGATTTTATATTAGAATTATCTGTATTTTGGGCTGGTTTTATATCTTATACATATATTTTTATAATTAAAATTTACTTAAATCAATATGAATATGTAATGAACGGCGGTTGATATTAGTAAAGTACTAATTTTGGTGTTTGAATTGATGTTTCTTGATGATCTAAATTAAAACATTGCTATTTCTATATATTAAATTTTCTATTTATATATTATATTTGCTATTTCTATTTATTATACTATAACGTATTTTATACTATTTTTTCTTAAGTAATCCTACTTTTAATACCCTTACGACGGTTTTATTTTATTAAAAACGAATCATATTATTTTGTTTGCCATTTCTGAGTGACGATTTCAATCGGATAATATTTGACCTAATATTATTTATTATTATTTTCTGGGGTTATTAAAATTATTTAAAACAAATACAAGTTTCCACTAACTTTTTATTAGTTATATTATAGTTGGCATTCATGTGGTTACGAATCGATCAATAACGTAATGATGTATAGCTAGAGTTAAATAGGAAATCTCCTTTATTTCATGTATAATTTAAATATTTAAATTTACAAGTCTAAGACAAAATGGAGTCACTGCACACGTTGCATTGTTATAATCAATACCGGTGTTTCGGGGAGGGCGGGAGTGGGAGTAAAAGGAAGGAGGATGCGTCAAATGCATGTGCAGTGCCTTAGGTTCCATCTACGCATGCCGTTATTGATTGAACCCTAGGTAGCTCAGGGGTCAGTTGCGCTTTTGTCGGGAAACGGTCCGCTGTTGCCTCTTTTCAAGCGGTATTTGCAAGCAAGTTTTGTGACGGTCAATTTGTGATTTGTGAAGAGCTCCTTCGTGCTGTTGATAAATGAACTGCATCGAAGTTGCACGAGGTTCGGCGTCAAATAAGAATGCAAAGGCTGAATTCAGATGCACCCGACTAGGTTAGTACAAGTATTAAAAGGTGTAACAGTCAAAATCGAGCCAATCATATTTTTTATAATACTAAATAATATAGACGATGAAACAATCAAAATGTGACTTGCATGATGTTTGTAAATAGTGCTGATTGTCATTAGTTGTGCGTAACGCGAGTAATGCCATGCTAGAAAATATTTGTTCTCAATAGAACCTACGCGTGTGTCTTGAATATATTGATATTTATTAGATCGTCAGTGTGTTAATCGATAAGTTGAATCGTTATCTATTAAGTTACATGGAATTAATTTATTAGTAGTGTCGTTGTTACAGTTATTGACAGTTTACTATTGTCCGGAAAATAAAAAAAAACAACATGCGATGATGTGTTAATAATTTGTGTTAGGAGGAACATATAGGATGTTGCTTACAGTACAGTTGTTGACAGATAAATTTTTTTTAGATGCTTCTATAGTTTAGGTCGCCATATTGTTCGCGTCGTTCGCGAGTGGATCCAATAGGTCATATACGCACCGATTGAACTTTATGTAACCTGAAAAATCGGGTTCATCGCGCAGCGTGGCAGCCGGATATTCTGCGCAAAATTTGCTGATTGGACGCGGAAAAGGGATGCGTCGCTTGCATGTGCAGTGCCTTCGGAACAGTACTACGCATGTCGACATCGATTGAATTCTAGACTAACAGGGCATCCTAGATGTAATCTAAAGCAGTTTTAAGACGCGTCAGGTTCAGACGTCGGAACTTTCAACCGCGTTAGTATGGGTGTATAATAAAAAGTATTGTTGATTTTGTTAAAATCGATTAGTTTGAACAGAGCTGTGTTGTGTGTAACAATAACGCTTTGAGAGGAAACCCGGTACCGGTATCCTTCTTCGTATACTGGGAGCTAGAAGTCAATAACGACTTAAGAATCGCAAGAGCGCGGCAGTCAAAAGCCACTTGGCCGTTACTTGTTGCGTCCACCTGTTGACTCCGACTTTCTTCGAGATAACCTTCACGTTCTCATAAAGACAACAAACGCCAAGAGGTCACGCAATGGAAGTGCGATGCAGATTCCGTATCCATGTTCGACAATTTATAAAAGTTTTGTACAACGTAATCATTAGAGATGAGTACCACGCACACGTAGCGGGTAATATCAAAGTCATAAGGTCGGACCGGGTGTACACATGCATTCACATTATAGTCCGTCTGGAGGGTCCTTCGGGACCCCTTCCCGCAACGTGCACAGTACGTGTAATAGCAAGCCGCACGTCGCGTAAGTGGAGATATATGTTTTTCAGGCAACATCTAGATATTACGAGGGCAATGGCAATTAGCATTTTATTTATTATATTTGCTTTATAAGTCGCGTATTTCATTCTTACATAGTTTGGTTGGCTCTTTTTTGCTCATTAATAGTTGTTATGTGAACGCGGGCCGCAAGAGGTGTATAGCGACTGGTCTTGTAAGTAACGTTATTGAATAATACATATGAGTCAGGCCGCGTTAGTCGAACGACAGCAACAACGGACGCTGCCGTAATCATCTTAAAAAATAGGTAAGGCTAGACAATTTTAGACTGTTTGGCATGTGTTAGTAATTTGGTGGAGATGACGGTAGCAGCATATAAAAATGCTTAAATTGAGCAGTGTATTAATTTCTTCGATAGAAATGCATTTTTGCTAAGAAAAACAAGGTGTGGCCCACCTGAAGCCACCATTATAGCCTCGAAAGATGTGCGCATGTGTTCCTTAATTTCGTCCTAGATAGCCTAGATAAAACAGGCTCGCCGCGCAGGACTCCTCCCACTGCGCTATATTGATTGATTAGGTGGGGATGCGTCGCGTGCACTTGCAATATTCCTCGGAAATTTTCTACGCAAATCATTACGGGTCTAGTCCTTGAGAGCACAATTCATTCTCGCTGTAACTTTATCTTTCAGAAGTACTGATATAACATATATATCCTGCGAATATTTCGGTTGTCCATCCGGTGCTTTTTTAAGAGCTCGCGCAGGACGTCAGTGGACAGGGTGGAGCCTTCCTGAGCCTGCGTCAAATGCATGTGCAATGGCCCTGGAAACAAATCCACGCATACTATTATCGAACGAATCCTGGATGACCTAGATTACTTGAGCTCTTAAGCAGTCGTGTGCCGCGCGGGTTCCAGGAGCCACTAGTTGCGCTTACTTGTTGCGTCCACCTGTTGAATTCGGAGTTAGAAGAAGGCGCAATGTCTCGAGTGCGGTATTTAATGTCTGATGAGCAACAAGTAGTAGTTAATGCGGTTAGATGAGTGGGGGTTATGGGGGATGCCGTTGATGCTCGGTGTAAAGTGCGTATCCGTATTCGGTTGTTGATCAGGGTTGAGTTCGCAAATGAAGAACACGCTCTGTTCAACGCCCGCGTTACGGGTACTATTACAATGATCATCGGTCAAAAGCTACACACTAAGGCTCACATCTTCGTCGAACTCTACGGCCCAGATAACATCCCTATTCCTGCTAAATGTTCTGTTCGTGTCCTAACAAAATGCAACACATGTAAGTTCTACCACTTTTGTTCGATTCTTTTTTACAATTTTGAAAATCAGTCTGTCGGTTGGTTGTCGTCTTAGTCTTACTGTCGGTGTCACTTCAGATTTAAAAATAGTGTCTTATAATTTTCTTAGTGCCATTATCTATACCACATGTTTTGTTACGGAACAGATATAATATAATTTTGAACTTTTAGAAATGATATGAATAGAACTACGTTTTTTTATACCATTCTGGCTTTAACATTGTTCATTTTGTAGTGAAATAATTAACAAATGTAATTTTGATATGTTTTGAAGATATTGCAGATAAATGTATATATTATATTGCAAAAATAATAAATTTTCAACAAAGTAAAAGTGTTCCGTATGTCCCACGTATTTTTCTGCAAATTTGTACGTGTGACATATAAATATTTATTTCCTTCAAAAAAATTGTATAGTGTGCGCCATTTTGGTGACGTATTGCGCATGTACCTGTAACCAGTCAATATTGCCTCCATCTTGATTGCAGGTAGTGATTTTCAAATCGGGCATGCGCATATGCAACTGCAGCATCCAATAGCAGAGGTTAATCAAGGATCCCCCTAACCCCTCGCCCTGCTCAAATAAAGCTGAGCGTCCACTAGCGGAGCCGAATTGAGCTATCCCTTTATTATGTGACTTCGACTTTTCGACACAGCGCTACGCTAATAAGTTTTTACGCTCGACAAGTGTTCTATGTTTTAAATTTTGCTACCAGCGATTGGCGAGAAGTTAATTTTTTTTTTGTGTGTTTAATGTCTTTATATGCTATTCGCTCAGTGCGAAGGTGGAAGTGATATAACTTAACGCTGAGAACGTAGGCGCTCTTTAAACTTTTGCAGATAAATTTATTAGATATTTGAAATGATATAAATGATTATATCACTTGTTTTACTGGGAGATATGTATAATATTTAAGAGATACAAAAATATATGTTAGGATATAATATATATTGGGAGCATTTTTTCCATAGGATATGGGCCACTTTCCTTATATTGCACGGCCAACTAAACGAAGTTCAAGGACATAAAAAAAATTAAGTTTATATAACAAACCATATATCCCTCTTATAATAAACAAATTAAAATCAACATTTTTCATGAGAATAATAAGATATTTAAAATATAAAATAAAAATATTAGGTTATATCATATGATTTTGCTGTCAATACACTAACATCATCGTGAGCTTATTACACCACAACTCAAACATCCAAATCGTCGCATTATGCACAAGAAAAAAATTTAAGGAGGTATATCACTGAACACTTAATAATTTAAAAAAATGCGCACGAGTGCGAAGCGAAATTTTTTTTTGCTTAAGAACGATAATTTTTTCATCCTACATGGATGAATATTTATTGATTATTTATTCCGGTGATTTAAAAGTATAAAAACATATTTTTTAAATGTAATATTTATATTAATTTTGTAAACCATTAATTATATATGTTAACATATTTTGCTATTTTTTTGCAATACAATATAAATTATTGAATGTGAATTGTTTAAAATATAAATATATTTTACCTATAGCAACTCCTTCAATTGTAGCTCTTGCTAGTTTCTTATCATTTATGATTTTAACTATTCCACCATTAAAATACACTTAAATATTATAATAAGATTGTAAATTTGAAATTTATTTTTCTATAGATATTTTATTATTGTCCTTGAGAGCACGAGAAGGAAGGCCGAAATGGGCCCATGTCCTTTGTCCAACCACTTGTTGGTTTAAGTAGTGGATCACATATTATTCTTATATTTTCCACTTTGATTATAATCACAATCACATTTTTATCTGTAATTTATACAAGTTAACTCCAATATATACTAACAGGCACCTTTTACTTCGTTTTAAAAATAGATAAGTCAACAACTGTAATGACCAATGACCCTGATGACCATACAGCACGAACATCAATTGAATAAACCTTTAACTAATCTGCCTATAACGAACACACCTTGAAACTGAGTTCAAAACAATAGCTCTAGTCTTTACTTCAAATATATTCATTAATTTAATTTAAACTTATTTATCAATTAATTAAATTATTGTACAACAGAATTTTGACAGCGATATCAGAGCCCACAGAGTTGGCTTTGCTTGGTGATGTTACGCGCTGATGTCACGCTTTTTTTATAATACTCATTACGAATACAAAACCTTTACTCGCGTATTCCAAAGCATATTAATGTGTATTTGGTTAATAAGTATCAGATCCGATTCATTATCACTACAATCTCACCAGACTTGTACACATTAATTAAGCAGACCAAAACGACTAGACGCGAGAAGCGGCGAGTCAACGAGACTTAATATAAACGAGTACGGAATGTAACACTAAGTTAGTAGATAAACATTTCTTTTCTCATCTTTACAGTGTACTGCGGCTCAGAGATTACACTCCGAAACATTTAAAAAGTGGCAGTCTGATTACGATTTTGTGAGTATACATTTATTAAGCAAATAATCACATCTCAATATATCGTGTTGCCGCCATTGTTTCCTGACCAAAGTAAATTGTATGGACAGAAGAATACCAACGACTGAAGAAACCATCAATCAATGTTCAGGCATATCGTCGCATAAGTTCTAACACAGTTTAAGTCAAAATATTGACACTGTACAATTGGGAAAACATTGCTCACGTTTCATAAAAGAAATTGCATGTATTTGGTGCAAAATAGATTTCGTTTAAACAATACACGGTATAAAACAATTACTGCAGCGTTGGAAATGTAATATCGTGTTATCATTGGGCTTAATTATTAAGTTGCCAACTTTGACATACGCGGTGTTATAAATTATGCGACGATATGACTTGACCTGCTGATAATTTGTCCCCAACTTTTATTACAGAAAAACTAAATATCTACCCTTTTGTTGCCGTTGATTTAAATCTTTATATCAACCACAACTTTGCATCAGAAGTATATTCTCATGTAATACCACACATTTATTTTTTATGAGCATATGTTTCTCGTCCGAAACAGCCAGTTTTATGTAACTTTTTAATCCGTATTTTTGTTAATTGAAAATTTATGTACTCTCTTCTATTATCATTAAATATTGTTTTTATCATTAAATAAATTAATTGTAATTTTTTATGAGTAATGAAGTTATCTTAAACCGTATATGCTCCAGGTTTAACAAATACTTTTTACAAGATATCTTCTAATATTTTATTCCTCTGTTGCAGACTAACGCGTTTTTAAATCAGAACGTGCCGCATTGGACAAGGGATCAGTAAGTACATGAGCTTATAAGACACTTTTCAATTCATTCACTTGCACATCATTTATACGTCTTAATAATATAATTAATGCTTGAAATGCAATGTAAATAATTAATAAGAATTAATCCAATGTGAATAATCCAGCATGCCAACCTAACCCAGAGCCTACTGTACCAAATACAAAGTTAAAGTTTTAAAGAGAAATTGAAAGAAGTTTAAAAATAATATTTACCTAAATACTTTAATTAGTGATAAAATTCCTCTAATACTTCATTGAACTGAGTTGGCTATTTCCATCAATCAAGTTTCGCTGGAATGAACAATAGTCAACGGAGAAACTACTCTTTGAATTAATTCCTCAGCTTACGCACTACATAGGATTATAGCACATCTATCATCGAGCTTTGAAAATAACACGCAATTTCATTCTATGGTAAAATATTTGTTTACTTACAAATTACACACTTTTTCATTAGCTTACTTCTAAATGTTAACATTAGATTTAGATCGAGATTTATTCAACGTGCATCACTATTTACATAATACGTTTGTCGTCCGTGTATTTAAAAATCTGTGTTGCGTAAACTCGTTATCAAATGATTACGGAAAAAGTGCATTAAATTGCCTCGCAAATTGACGTAAATGTGATTATATTTTCTTCGATCCTGCAAGTAAATATGCGTAAAATATATCGTGGCCGTTTGACGAATTCATATATACCAATTCAAAATAACTATATCTGACTCTCGCTCCAGTACAGACTTCTGTGCGGATATTGCAGAGCGGCATGTTCTCAACGTCATTGACTCTTTCGTCTGTCCAACAACTTTGATGTTTATTATCGTTATAAATAATGTTTAAAATAAACATTATGTTCGTTTCCCTGTCCTGGATTGGACATAAATGAAAAAAAAGTATACAGCTTTTTCGGCAAGTTATTTTACCTGTCTCAAAATAACATGGAAGCCATTCGCACGTGCGTTTACCACCACGCCTGCTTTTCCTTCAACAACTCGACTCTTTTAACCACCGTACAACCTGTCGACCGCCATTTTAACACAACATTGGTAAAACTGTTTTCTTCTCATTATTATTTTTCCACTATCAAACACTCGAGTTAGGTTTTAATAATACTATTCTTTACAGCGTGAAACTCAAAACACTCCACGACGTATTTGAGAGAATATTTTACCAACAACTTACTCATCAGACGAAGCAGAATCCTGAAGAACTGGATATAGATAGTGACGAATAAACATCTGGATTCGTCACGTGATCCCGTAAAATCGTAATCGACTAAATAACATCCAGTCCACTTTAATTATTTATATTTCAAAATATTAAAATAATTGTTAGTAATAGGAATATATTTACCGATATTGTTAAGGCGATTTGTAGTGTTGGAGCGGAGAGTTTTGGTAGGAAAGATTTGTGAACGAATGCCCGAGAAAAGGAACATGTCTACCACGACGTTGCTAATACTTGTCCTTATAATTCATTACGTGTCTCTTTTGTTGTTAAACTACGCTCACATATATTTTTTCGTTGTGGCAACTTCGACTTCTTTGATGATCATTTACGCGCAGATCTTGTTCTATACCTTTTATTTCTACACAGTCATTTATTGGCTCTCGAGGTATGAGTACGAACACCAAGAACATGGCGATGAGATGGTATAAAGTCGAAAATGGCTGAGTCAAAGCTGCACATGATAAAAAAAAGTGGGAAGTTAGGCAATAGGCCTATAAATTTTCTGTATTAGACTCTCTACTCCATATTATATACCACTTAATCAAAAGTATATTAAAATAGGTTATTAAAGTAGTGTGTTGTTGTTTAACTGCTTCAAGCAGATATGACTTAGTTAGCGATATACTGTTGGCAATTATGCCCATTAGAATTAAGCCTTAACATAATTTTAACTAAAACCTTAGTAATCTCTCACATGTAGAATTTTCTTAACAGTTCTATTTACTTTTATGATTACTCTGTTTAAACAAATATTTTAATTTCTTACTTCAGATTTATCTATACATTCTAACATTTCCTGTACATTTTGTAATTGTTCGATCCTGCTAATTAATTCATCCGCATTATCTATCTGTCTGTTGTTTTGATATGTTTAAAAAAGTTATTTCCAGAAGAAAAAAAATTAAATTAAAGAAACATGTGAGGGCTTACTGGTATGTTCAATTAACCAGAAATAATAAAAAAAAACAAAAACGCACAAAATCTAAAAAATATATATGTTGTAAGATATTGTCGTTAGAATCCTTCAACTTCAATTATTTTTAATTTTTTCCTGTAACAATCGAAAAATATCATTAATAACGTTTCGATGATATCAAATAATAATTACAGGGATTAAAAATTAATTATACCCGTATATAAATTTTTAAGACTGTACTGAAACTTTGAGACTGTTAGGAGAGACTAAAATTTTCGGTTTTACTGTGAATAAATCTGATATCTATATTCAGAAAGATAACTTTTGACTATTTCTTCAAAAATCTCTATTTTGGAAATTTGATTAATAAATATTTTTGAAACCAGTTACCTCCAATAGTACACCTAACCTATATACAAATATTTCTAACAATTCTATCCAGAACTATCTTATAAATATCATGAGCCGACGTATAGTTTGCGTTAATTCTAAAAAATATGAAAATTTCTTTATTTATTTCAAGGAAACTGTCTCGCGTATACGACGTACATAACAACATAGTCAGTCAAACTAAAATGTATATTTCCAAATTTTATATTCCAATACAGTTGTTCCCATATTTAAAGATAAATTGTGTTGTGATCTGTATTGGCCAAAACTTGAAAAGTTTGGTAGCAACGCAATTTTGGTAACACGAGTGCACTGTTATAAATTATTCCAAAAATATTTAATATTACCCGTAATTAAAATTTCAAGCTATTACTGATCTAACTTTTTTTATATTCTGAAGTTGATTGATTAATTTACAGTTGTGTATCCGTTCGTAAGTCTGTCAATGTGTAGTAGATGTTAATGTTAGCCGACACCCGATAAAGAGTCATATATATTCATATTAGTTACCTTAATCGTTAATTACAATATTAAACATATTTAACATCATGGTCCGATAATAATGCACATGTATCTCTTTATTCAAATAAACCTGCATGATAAATTTCTTTTGATGCGGCTGTTTAAATATTGGGATAATAATATAAGTATAGTTGTAAACGCATCAAATATAACCCCCATTACGATTGCGGACAAAAATCATAGTCTTCCATGAAATTAAATTGTACATATGAATGTCCATGTATCTAGAATCTTTTAACGGTTTTCATATCTCCTATCTTTATTTTTCAAAGTATTTGATTATCTATATATATATATGTTCTTCATATCACTGAGAAATGGGCACTATTGGCACAGTCTAAATTATAAATCGCATATAATAGATTTTTAAGTAACATTTATGAAAATTGAACTCCACCACTGTCTTAAAGAAATTTTTAGTTTCTTTGTGCATAGTTTATATAAAGATATTTCACATAAACACAATCCCGTCAAATTTCAGTATTATAAACAACACGGACCTACGTATAACATATACTGTTTTTTTAATACCATTATTTGTGTTCGATATACTAAATATATTCATATGGCTCTTTTTGAATTACGAAAAAAAGTAGGAGTGTCTTGGATGTTATAAAATGTTCGGTAGAGTTAGCAAATGTTCCATTTATTACGTAGGTATACGTTTGGTGTCTATCAATTATTAGACGATAGGGTAAGATATATACGTAATCATATTGATGACTTACTGATTTGGAACAATTATATTATATTTAGTCTTGAACTCACATTCAAAGAAAATGTTTCAACTAGAAGACGCTTGGGTTTTAAATATGAAATCAACGTATTCCATACTTGTCAGGCAGTACGATATTAATTTCATAGTTGGATCGAAATTCGTTGATTTTTTTTAAATATTGGTCAGTCCGTACGGATATACGAAGAAATATAGTTGATCAGGTACATATGTGTATAACATATCTATCTATATCTTATTTGTAGTTTAATATTATTAAAATAAGTATTCGTCCTAAATATGTATACAAAACTATTTTTAAGGCCGTTCAGAATCGTTCATTTAGTTTGTGAAGTAACTAAAAGTTGAGCAAATATAGTCTTTGGTTTACAAATCAAAATTGTGGATAATATAATTTAGACTAAAAGAAATCTAGATTCGGTAATTTAATTTAATGCAGATTAAAATAAAAGTTCTGGTCACAAGTCTGGGTTTTATTGAAATTCTGTTTTTTCTCTGTTTACTTTCTTCTTTTTCTACTTGTACCTGTTTATTGGTCCTTAAAAGATGGTTTACTGTGTTAAAGTGGCGTAAGTGATGTACGTACTTAATAAATCTGGCATTATCGCGGTTTTTTTCATTAAACTGCAATTATCGTATATTAATGATGCATTTTCAGAGTAATATCAATTGTCACCTATATTATTAATCTTGGTTTGAAACGAATGCAAAAAATGAAAAAGTGTGGTAGAATTTTACACGGAACTATATTATAAACTAAAGTGAACGATTGCAAATATTATATCTTTTAGTTACGCTAGCACAGCTATATTACCCAAAAACGTATTCGCCTATACAATCTATTAATAAAACTACTAAATCTATAACATCTAAAAGTGTATTAGTTTTAGAATAATTACTAATTATGTATTCTTGCTATGTTCTAAGGGTCGTGATGTCATCGTCTTCATTTCGACTGAACCCTATTTGAACCAAGTTGAAATACTATCCATATGTTTAAAAGAGGGACACCTGTTTGAAGGGTCGATTGCATGGATACCTCACTCTCACCTACTTCTACCGGGGAACAGGAGTTTCAATGCTCATCCTGTTTGAAAGGTGAGAGATGCAGTGAAATTACTAGGTCACTTGACAAGTCATCTTCATGTCAGGAGCGGCTTCGAGGTTATCTTTGCCATATCTTGCATGTATATAAGCTGTGATTGGCCCGTAACATAGTTTATTTCTTTAATAAACAAATAATGCAATCCGCAGTATTAGCGATACTAAAGTTTACATCTACCATCATTACGGATTATTTAGGATGTTCTATTTCTTTTTTTTAATTCGGACAAATAAAGTTATTCATTGCTATTTTGAAGACGTTGTCGAATAGATCTCAATCAAGACATTAAGCATTAAGCTTGTGTCCCACTGGGGTAGGCAGATACTATGGATTTCCATTTGCTACGAATTTGTGTTACCTCTCTCACTTTCTTTACTCGCATTTACATGCTCCTTTACTCTTAGTACTTCTGACCAGGCCTTACTTTACGTCTTCTACCTGGTTATCTACTCCGGCGGACCAGTAGAGTCAAGCCGGTTACGGGATTTTCATTTGTGTTTTTTTCATTGTTAGTATGGTATTAACATGTGATTTACTTCGACTTGACGGTCTATAGAACCAGTTTTCTAGTGTATATTTTTCATAGATATACCAGAATTGGGTCTGTTGCTTTTTAACGAGCAAACTGCGTTAGATACGTTAGATAGTTCAGGGGTTAATCGAATGCTTCATGCTATGTTGATCATAACTTTGAAAGTTGCTGTAATACATTCTCGCTGTCTTTGATAGGTTCGTAAGTGGTGAACACATGACACCACTTTGGAAGATGTATATATATATAACACAAATACTGAGTACAAGCGGCGAACCGAGTTCCACTGTCCACTGGATTTTCTTCTTTTCCTTGATTTGGCTTGGCTTGTGTACATGTTGTCGTTTCTCGTTCAAACATATACAACGTAAGTGTAAATGAAGTACTAAATAATAAGGATACCTCAACTTGATTCCACAAAAGACGTGATCTGACGAGACTTACGAAAGAAAAAATGAATCGGCGGCACATTTTCACCGGCTTCCCACAAGCGGGTTTCACCGGGTTGAAAATTCTAAAAGCACTGTTTTTTGGACTAAAAGAAATGGCACCAACCGCACTGAATAAAAGAAATTAACATCATCGTCAGAAACCTGATACAGTTAAATGAATTGGGGTATTTAAGCCATACAAGTTAGTGCGACACATTTGTAGGTTCTGTCACGACAAGTGATTCAAATGTTTATTGTTAATTTTTATTAAGTTTTATTTTGTTCACTAACAACGTATTTGTTAACGCTCGTGACTGACCCGATATCTAGTATTCGCTTGAGCACCGTTTAATAATGATGATGTGAGATGTCGTATCTTTCATGCTGTGATGGCGCTAGCTATCTCGTCCTCGTAGCCAGTCAGCTACAGCAGCGGCTGAGTCGGTGGTGGTCCTACATGACGGGCCTGCTACCAGTAGTGATCGAAAGTCAGTTTATTTCATTATTGGGCTTACCGGGTTATGTATTAATATTGGCCATATTACTTTTGAATATTCCTGAATTCGGCATTTTTTAATCGAGAATTCCACTTTCGTTTAGAAACTAGAGTCAAGCCGGTTACGGGGGTTTCATTTGCAATTTTTTCCGTGTCAGTTCGAGATTGAATTGTGATCCAGATTTTCGTCATTTGTTATTTTTTATAGTAATGCGGAAATTTGGTCTTTTGCTTTTTAACGAGTAAACTACGTTAGATACGTTAGATAGTTCAGGGGTCAATCGAACGTTTCATGTTAAATTGATCCTAACTTTAAAAGTTGCTGTAATACATTCTCGCTGTCTTTGATAGGTTCGTAAGTGGTAAACACTCGACACCTCTTCGAAAGATATATAATTGTTACAAAAACACTGAGTATAAGCGGCGAACCGAGTTCCACTGTCTACTGGATTTTCTTCGTTTCCATGACTTGGCTTGGCTTGTGCCCATGGTGTCGTTTCTTATAGTGTGAACGAGTTATTATTGTGACCCTTGAAATGTGAACGAGATGTACCTACATGTTAGAAGTACTAAATAATTAGGTTATCCCGACTTGATTCCACAAATATTTACAAAAGACGTGATCTGACGCGAGTTACGTAAGAAAGATTGAATCGACGACAAGCGGGTTTCACCGGGTTGAAAATTCAAAAGACACTGTTTATCACGGTCTAAAAAAATGGCACCAACCGCACCGTTAAAAGGAATCACCATCATCGTCAGAAACCTGATAAATTCAATGAACTAGAGAATTCAAACCATGCAAGTTAGCGTGACACATTCATTATCTCTGTCACAACAAGTGGTGCAAATTAGAACGTGGCCATTCATAAAGTTATTCAATCTTACCTTACAAGGGGTTTTTACTTGTTATTTAATCATCGTTGGTAGGAAAGTGATAAATAATTTATTTCCACTTGGTACTTCGCCATTACCTAACCTCGTCACTTAATTTTTTCGGCATGGATTTTCCTTCCCATTTCTTCATAGTTCCGATTCACGTGACATCGTGGCAGCCACAGCATGAACACTTATTTTTTAAAAAACCGCGGTGCGCTGCTATTATAGATATGATTTTTGATTTGAAAAGGAATAAAAGGGTATAACTTATTGTATATTACCTATCGTATTAGAAGGTATATTCTAGATAGTTAGAGGTACGACGAGGTACAAAAAGAAATATACCAAATTAGAATACATGTTCCAAATTATTATTTTTTTCTGTTCTACTAATCAATACTGTTGTAAAAGAGATTTTTGTTTTGTTTATTTTTTAATCTCATAATACATCAATATTTTAAGACGTTTGTATTTTGATTACTTCACGAAACAACTTTTGACTTTTCTATCTGCATACATTAAAGAGACAAAGTCCCAAATTCATAAGAAATATTTTGTCGAAACTACTGTTTATTCATTTTATGATGATAAGGTGAAGTTTCGTATCTCTCATGCCGTGATGACGCTACTAGCTATCTCGTCTTCGTAGCTAGTCGGCTAATGTAAGTAATGTTTCGTTTTTTTATCTCATAATACAGTTTTCAAACTTTTGTATTTGGATTCCTACTCTAAACAACTATAGACTTTTCAATTTATATACAATACAAAAGGAAAGAATCAAAATTTTAAAGGGCACTGTTTTCTTGAACTAAAGGAAATGACACCAAATTCACTGTTTATCGGTAATGAACACTAATAAATTTAATGAATTGGAGTATTTAAGCCGTACAACATAATTTCTCTCACGACAAGTGATTCTAATTTTATCATCACTTGTCATTTAATCATCGTTGGTATGAACTTGATAAGTGATTTATTTCCACTTGGTATTTCACCATCACCTAAGTAACTAAATATTCCCTTGAGCGTCGTTTATTTATGAGGATGTGAGGTGTCGTGTCTATCATGCTGCGATGGTGCGAGCTCTCTCGTCTTTGTAGACGGTCGGCCACAGTTGTGGACGAGTCGGTGGTCCCCACCCAGGTGGTCCTGCATGACGGACCTGCTGCCTTCCTGTACTGGTTACTTACTCCCTAGAGTCAACCCAGGTTACAGAGGCTTAATTTGTATTTTTCCCATTGTTAGTTTGAGATTGCTTTACACATTTTCACCGACCTCCCACAAGCGGGTTTGGTCGAAACAACTATTCGTTTGTTTAATGATGATGATGTGAGGTGTCGTGTCTCTCATGCTGTGATGGTGCAAGCTCTCTCGTCTTCGTAGACGGTCGGCTACTTCCTGGTGGCACTTAAAACTACTTTCAAAAAGTAGAAAATGTTTTGTAATTTTTGATCCTTGCAATAACTTCAAACTTATTTAGATTTTTTTTTGTAATTCATGGTATAAACCTGATAAGTGATAAATTTTCACTTGATCCGCAGCCGTTATTTTGTCAAATCGATTTATCATTTCTTGCAGGTTTTAAAGAAAAGGATCATTAATTTTTTTTATTCACTAACAAAGACTTACTGCAGATAATTAGATGCGGTCGTGTTTGTTAACGCTGGTGACGAAAGAAATTGTTAATCGACGTCGTACTGATTTGCGTACACATTTTCACCGACCTCCCACAAGCGGGTTTGGTCGAAACAACTGTACGTTTGTTTAATGATGATGATGTGAGGTGTCGTGTCTCTCATGCTGTGATGGTGCGAGCTCTCTCGTCTTCGTAGACGGTCGGCTACTTAACGTGGCACTTAAAACTACTTTCAAAAAGTAGAAAATGTTTTGTAAACTTTGTTTCTTGCAATATCTTTGAACTTATTTTGTTTTTTTTGTATTTCATGGTATAAACCTGATAAGTGATCAATTTCCACTTGGTCCTCAGCCATTATTTTTCCAATTAGTTTTATCATTTCTTGCAGGATTTGAATAAAGGGATTTGTTTGTATACCAACAAAAACTTACTGCAGATAATTAGATGCGGTTATGTTTGTTAAAGCTCGAGAATGGCCCGATGACGCATTTCTGACGCATTTCTATCTTACCAAGTTATTTCATCAATCAGTCTCGACAGCGCGACACTTATAATCACGCCGACTGAATGCTTGTTTGTCGACTTGTTTGATAAAAAATTAATAAAACACTAAAAGGAGCAACCTAAGTATTCGCTTTAGCCTCGCTTCTTGATGATAATGTGAGTTGTCATGTCTCTTATGCTGTGATGGTGCAAGCTATGTCGACTTTGTAGCCAGTCGGCTACATACCGGCGGCACTTAAAACAACTTTGTAGATTTGACCATGATTTGCAATGATTGTTTGGTGCATATACCTCGAACTTATTAAAAAAAAATATCTTTAGCATTACTTAAAAATAGCGGTACTTAAAAATATATGGAACTCTTTCCAGGTATTTTTAAGTGCAGCCGGGAATAATGATATGCAACTATTGTTTATGGCAATTGGTTGGAACTTATTTTAAAACAAATTTCATCGTTAGCATGAACGTGACAAGTGATAAATTTCCACTTTGTACTCCGCCATCATTTATCGGCTACTAACCGGCGACATTCAAAAATATCCATAAAGAATTGATCATAATTGGCGATTATTGTTCGTTGCAATAACTTCGAACTTATATAGACATTTTTTGTAATTGTTGGTATGAACCTGATAAGTGATAAATTTCCACTTGGTACTCTGCCATTATTTTACCAATTCGTTTTATCATTCCTTGCAGGTTTTGAAAAAAGGGATCATTGATTTTTTTGTTTACTAACAAAGACTTACTGCAGATAATTAGATGCGGTTATGTTTGTTAAAGCTCGTGACTGGCCCGATGACGCATTTCTGGCGCATTTCTATCTTACCAAGTTATTTAATCAGTCTCGACAGCGTGACACTCATAATCACGCCGACTGAATGCTTGTTTGTCGACCTGATTGATAAAAAATAAATAAAACACTGAAAGGAGCAATCTAAGTATTTGCTTAAGCCTCGTTTCATAATGATGATGTAAGATGTCGTGTTTTCATGCCGTGATGGTGATATATCTCGTCGTCGTTTTGTCTCTCCGCGAGATATCTCGTCTTCGTACCTAGTACGCTACAGTCTCGGACGACTCATTGAAACCCACCCAGGCGGTCCTGCGTGACGGACCTGCTGCTTTCCTGTACCTGCTCTCTTGTACCTGGTTACCTACTTCGTTCGACCAGCAACTAGAGTCCAGCCGGTTACAGGGGTTTCATTTGTATTTTTTTCCTTGACAGTTTGAGATTGACATATGATTTACTTTCACTTGACGGCCCAAAGAATCAGATTTCCGTCACTTGTTATTTTTCACAGGTATGCGAAAATTGGTTTTCGGATATTTAACTGGTTTACTGCGTCAGATAGTTCGGGTGTAAATCGAATGTTTCATTTTAATCTGGTCTTCACTTATAAAGTTGCTGTAACACATTATCGCTGTGTTTAATAGGTTCGTAAGTAGTAAGCACTTGCTGCCACTTTGGATGATGTAATATTATTACACACACACTGCTTCTGGGCGACTCTAAGGTGAGCTCGAAACCGTGAATCGACCCGACGCGAGTTAGAGAAGAAAAGAACCCCCCACAAACCACTGGAAACTGCCTTCAAAAAGTTGATAATGATTTGCAATTATTGTTGGCTGCAATAACTTCGAACTCATATAGACATTTTCTGTAATTGTTATTATAAACCTGATAAGCGACAAATTTCCACTTGGTAGTCTACCATTATTTTACCAATTCGTTTTATCTTACCTTGCTTGTTTTAAGAAAAGGGATCATTTAAAATTTCACTAAACAAGACTTAGTGCAGATAATTAGATGCGGTCGTGTTTGTTAACGCTCATGACGGAAAAAAAATTTTTTGGACGTCCTCCTGATTTGCGTACACATTTTCACCGGCCTCCCACAAGCGGGTTTGGTCGAAACAACTGTTCGTTTGTTTAATGATGATGATGTGAGGTGTCGTGTCTCTCATGCTGTGATGGCGCGAGCTCTCGCGTCTTCGTAGACGGTCGGCTACTTCCCGGTGGCACTTAAAATAACTTTCAAACAGTTGATAATTATTTTCAATGATTATTGGTTGCAATAACTTTGAACTTGTTTCAAATTTTTTTGTAATGTTGCTATGAACCTAATAAGTGATAAATTTCCACTTGGTACTAGGCCATTATTTTGCCAAATCGTTTCATCATTTCTTGCAGGTTTTAATGAAAGGGATCATTAATTTTTTTTTGTTCACTAACGAAAACTTACTGCAGATAATTAGATGCGGTTGTGTTTGTTAACGCTGGTGACGGAAAAAAAATTTTGGTCGTCGTCCTGATTTGCGTACACATTTTCACCGGCCTCCCACAAGCGGGTTTGGTCGAAACAACTGTTCGTTTGTTTAATGATGATGATGTGAGGTGTCGTGTCTCTTATGCTGTGATGGTGCCAACTATCTCG
>JACJUM010003259.1:2394839-2416416 GCA_020976665.1 Heortia vitessoides | reverse complement strand
TTACTGCAGATAATTAGATGCGGTCGTGTTTGTTAACGCTGGTGACGAAAGAAATTGTTAATCGACGTCGTACTGATTTGCGTACACATTTTCACCGACCTCCCACAAGCGGGTTTGGTCGAAACAACTGTACGTTTGTTTAATGATGATGATGTGAGGTGTCGTGTCTCTCATGCTGTGATGGTGCGAGCTCTCGCGTCTTCGGAGACGGTCGGCTACTTCCCGGTGGCACTTATAACTACTTTCAAAAAGTAGAAATTTTTGTTCCTTGCAATAACTTTGAAATTATTTAGATTTTTTTGTAATTCATGGTATAAACCTGATTCATAATTTCTTGCAGGTTTTAAAGAAAGGGATCATTAATTTTTTTGTTCACTAACAAAAACTTACAGCAGATAATTAGATGCGGTCGTGTTTGTTAACGCTCATGACGGAAAAAAAATTTTTGGACGTCGTCCTGATTTGCGTACACATTTTCACCGGCCTCCCACAAGCGGGTTTGGTCGAATCAACTGTTCGTTTGTTTAATGACGATGATGTGAGGTGTCGTGTCTCTCATGCTGTGATGGTGCGAGCTCTCGCGTCTTCGTAGACGGTCGGCTACTTCCCGGTGGCACTTAAAACTACTTTCAAAAAGTAGAAAATGTTTTGTAAATTTTGTTCCTTGCAATAACTTTGAAATTATTTAGATTTTTTGTAATTCATGGTATAAACCTGATAAGTGATCAATTTCCACTTGGTCCTCAGCCATTATTTTTCCAATTCGTTTTGTCATTCCTTGCAGGATTTGAAAGAAAGGATTTGTTTGTATACTAACAAAAACTTACTGCAGATAATTAGATGCGGTTATGTTTGTTAAAGCTGACGTGAAGTGACTGGCCCGATGACGCATTTCTGGCGCATTTCTATCTTACCAAGTTATTTAATCAGTCTCGACAGCGTGACACATAATCACGCCGACTGAATGCTTGTTTGTCGACCTGTTTGATAAAAAATAAATAAAACACTGAAAGGAGCAATCTAAGTAATCGCTTAAGCCTCGTTTCATGATGACGATGTGATATGTCGTGTCTTGCATGCTGTGATGGTGATATATCTCGTCGTCGTTTCGTCTCTCCGCGAGATATCTTGTCTTCGTACCTAGTCGGCTACAGTCTCGGACGACTCATTGAAACCCACCCAGGCGGTCCTGCGTGACGGACCTGCTGCTTTCCTGTACCCGCTCTCTTGTACCTGGTTACCTACTTCGTTCGACCAGCAACTAGAGTCAAGCCGGTTACGGGGGTTTCATTTGTATTTTTTTCCTTGATAGTTTGAGATTGACATGTGATTTACTTCCACTTGACGGCCCAAAGAATCAGATTTCCGTCACTTGTTATTTTTCACAGGTATGCGAAAATTGGTCTTCAGATATTTAACAAGTTTACTGCGTCAGATAGTTCGGGTGTAAATCGTATGTTTTATTTCAATTTGGTCTTTTCTTTGAAAGTTGCTGTAATACATTCTCGCTGTCTTTGATAGGTTCGTAAGTGGTAAATACTTGACACCGCTTCAGAAGATTTATAATTGTTATAAACACTGAGTATAAGCGGCGAACCGAGTTCCACTGTCCATTGGATTTTCTACGTTTCCTTGACTTGGCTTGGGTTGTGCCCATGGTGTCGTTTCTCGTTAAAATAAATACAACACGGCCTTTTTAGTGTGAACGAGTTATTATTGTTACCCTTGAAATGTAAACGGATGTACATGTAGGAAATACTCAATAATAAGGTTGCCTCGACTTGATTTCACAAGCGTTTACAAAAGACGTGATCTGACACTAGTTGCGGAAGAAAAAATGAATCGACGTCATCCTGATTTGCATGCACATTTTCACCGGCCTCCCACAAGCGGGTTTTGTCTAAACAACTTTTCATTTGTTTAATAATGATAATGTGAGCTGTCTCTCAGGCTGTGTTGGTGCGAGCTCTCTCGTCTTCGTAGCCAGTCGGCTTCTTACCGATGGCACTTAAAAATATCTTGAAAGAGTGGATAATGATTTGCAACTATTGTTTGTTGCATTTACTTGGAACTTATATAGAAATAAATAATATTAGCATGAACGGGTCAAGTAATAGATTTCCACTTTGTATTCTACCATCATTTTCCAAGTCTTATTTTCCTTGCAATTACTGAAAAAATTCTTGGCTATTTTTTTTTTCACTAACAGATATTTTAACTGCAGATATTTAGATGCGGTTATGTTTGTTTAAACTTGTGACTGGCCAATGACGCATAGGGTAGTGTTAAAAAATAAATAAAACATGGATAGGAAATATCTAAGTATTCCCTTGAGCGCCGCTAAATGATGATGATGTGAGGTGTCGTGTCTATCATGCTGTTTTGGCACTATATATGTCGTCTTCGTAGCCAGTTAGCTACAGAATCGGATGACTCAATGAATTCCACCCAGGTGGTTCTGCACGACGGACCTGCTACCTTCCTGTACCTGGTTATCTACTCCGTTCGAGCAGCAACTAGAGTCAAGCCAGTTACGGGGATTTCATTTGAATTGTTTCATTGTTAGTTTGGGATTTACATGATTGTGATTTACTTTTACTTGACGGCCCAAAGAATCAGATTTCCGTCACTTGTTATTTTTCACAGGAATGTGAAAATTGGTCTTCGGCTTTTTAACTAGTTTACTGCGTCAGATAGTTCGGGTGTATCGATTTGGTCTTTACTTTAATAGTTGCTGTAACACATTATCGCTGTGTTTGATAGGTTCGTAGGTGGTAAACACTTGCTGCCTTTTCGGAAGATGTAATATTATGACACAAACACTGCGTCTGGGCGACTCTAAGGTGAGTTCGAAACCGTGAATGGACCCGACGCGAGTTAGAGAATAAAAGAACATGTGCACATTTTCACCGGCCTCCCATTTGATACTGTTTTAGCACTATATATTTCGTCTTCGTAGCCAGTCGGCTACTTACCGGCGGTACTTAAAAATACCTTGAAGAGTTGATAATGATTTGCAATTATTGTTCTTTGCAATAACTTCGAACTTATTATGATTTTTTTGTTGAGGTTAGTATGTGTATGACAAATTTCTATTTGATACTTCGCCATCATTTCAACAAGTTGTTTTATTTTTCCTTGCAGGTTTTGAAAAAAGGACCATCAAAGGATGATTGATTATTTTTTTTGTTTACTAACAATGACTTACTGCAGATAATTAGATGGGGTCATGTTTTTTAACGCTCGTGACTGACCCGCATTGGGTGGTGTTACTATCTTGAGCTTGTCCGTTATCTCACCCAGTTTTAAATCATTCTCGGCAGCGTGACGCTTACTATCACGAGGCCTGAATGCTTAATTTTCGACCTGGTCTAATAAAAAAAATACTGATAAGAAAAATATAAATAATTTCTTGAGCGTCGTTTAATGTTGATGATGTGAGGTGTCGTGTCTCTGATGCTGTGATGGTGCAAGCTATCTCGTCTTCGTAGCCAGTGGGCTACTTCCCGGTGACATTTTAAATTACCTTGAAATAATTTATAATGATATGCATTTATTGTTCGTTCCAATAAATTCATACTTATTTAGAAAATTGTACTAATTTCTTCTTGTTACTTTGCTATTATTTTATCGTCATTTTATCGTTCCTTGTAGGTTTTAAAAAAGTGATCGTTCATACATTTTTTGTTCGCTAAATATGACTAACTGCAGACAGTGATATGCGTTAATATTAGTAAATACTTGTGACTGGCTCGATGCCTCATTTGGTAGTTGGACCCAGGTATTGATTTCTCGCCGTCATCGATATGATTGTTAGGGAAGAAGACTAATCATTATGAAACACTTGTCAAGTTCTTAATTTTTTTCTTACAGGGTTTTTTAGTCATTTATTCACTGTAAGTTCACACTTATTGGCACACTTGGCATGTAATTTTTTTTTTTTAATTTTTCCTTAATTCTGTAAGGAAAAACTCCCTAGTCTTACTTTTCGGTCATGTATCGTTAGTAAAAACATATCGAATGTATTTTTTCCATTGATTTATTTTTTCTTGTCAGGGAGTTTTCATTGTTACTATGAGTGGGACAAGTGATTAATTTGTACTTGGCTTGTATTTTACCATTATTTTACCAAGTTATGTAATTATTCCCGATGGGAATAAGTTTCCACTTCGTTCTTCACCGTTATTATATAAAGTAGTTTTATCGTTTCATGCAGGTTTTTTAAAAAAAAAGGATCAGGGAGGGATTTATTCACTAAATATACTAAATAGACTAACTGCAGATAATTATTACGCGTTAATGTTAGTTAATGCTTGTGACTGACTCGATATCTTATTCGGTAGTTGGACCCCGGTATTGATTCCTCGCTGTCATTGATAGGATTGTAAGTGAGAAAGACTAATCATCATAAAGGTCTTTCCTTGTATTTTAGAGTGTTGTGAAAAATATATTATAATCTTTCTCCACAGGGTTATTATACAATGCCATTTTCTTTTTCAAGATATAAATATATTTTTTAGGATTTTTAATCGCCATCTATTCATCGTTACTATTAGCGTGACAAGAAATTTAATTACACTTAGCACCTCCCCATAATTTTACCAAGTTATTAAATTTTTTTCCTTCAGGGTTTTTATATCAGGTCGTTTTATCGTTTTATGCAGGTTTTAAAAAAAATGATCAGGGAGGGATTTATTCACTAAATCTGACTAACTGCAGATAATTATTACGCGTTAATGTTAATTAATGCTTGTGACTGACTCGATATCTTATTCGGTAGTTGGACCCCGGTATTGATTCCTCGCTGTCATTGATAGGATTGTAAGTGAGAAAGACGAATCATCATAAAGGTCTTTCCTTGTATTTTAGAGTGTTGTGAAAAATATATTATAATCTTTCTCCACAGGGTTATTATACAATGCCATTTTCTTTTTCAAGATATAAATATATTTTTTAGGATTTTTAATCGCCATCTATTCATCGTTACTATTAACGTGACAAGAAATTTAATTCCACTTAGCTCCTATAATTTTACCAAGTTATTAAATTTTTCCCTTCAGGGTTTTTACCTGTCTCTTAATCATTGTTAGTTCTTACGCGTTCTAACGCGACGAGAGATTTATTTCCGCTTGGTACGTCGCCATTTACTAAGTTATTATTTTTTTCCTTTCAGGGAGCTTACTTGTCTTATTCGTCTTTTAATATGAGCGAAACAAGTTTTTAATATTTCCACTTGGTTTGTTCTTTCTTTTACCATATTTAGTAATATTTCCCAAAATATTTTTTCTATCAAAGCAGGTGAGTAATGGATTGTTTTGATTATCATTTAGTTTAAAAATATAAGAATAAAATGCACCTGTTTATTTAGCAATAACAAATATGAATGTATCTAATTACTCGTGCAGAGTTTGTGTCTAAGCAAGTCTTAGGTGACGTAACCGTATTGTTGTTACTAAAGTTGCTATTTCAGAAATTTATATTCTATGATTTACGTATATTTCACTTTAATCCAGCACGCATATAGCAATTTTACTTAAATGTGACGAGTGAATTTTTCTACTTGGTAATTAACCACTTGTCAAGTTCTTAAATTTTTTCTTACAGAATATTTTTTGTCATTTATCCACTGTTAGTTCACACTTACGCGTTCATACGCGGCATGTGATTTTTTCTTTATTTTTTCCTTATTTTTGTAAGTAAAAACTCCCTAGTTTTACTTGTCATTTATTCATCGTTAGTATGAACGTATAGAATGTATTTTTTCGACTTGGTAATTCACCATTTACCAATTGATTAAATTTTTCTTGTCAGGGAGTACTATGAGTGGTAAAAGTGATTAATTTGTACTTGCCTTGTACTTTACCATTATTTTACCAAGTTACGTAATCATTCCCGATGGGGATAAATTTCCACCTCGTTCTTCGCCATCATTTTTGTTTCATCGTTCCATGCAGGTTTTGGAAATAGGGATTATTCATTAGTTTCTTTGTTCACTAAATATAACTACTAACTAACTGCAGATAATTTTATGCGTTAATGTTAGTTAATATGACTTGCTCGATGCCTCATAGTTGGACCCAGATGTTGATTCCTCGATGTCATCGGTAGAATGATGTATGAACGATGTAAGAGGAGAAGATTAATCATTATGTAGGTTTTTCTTGTATTTTTGGCTTATTGCGAAAAATGCGATGGTGATTTTCTAAGTCATTAAATTTTTCTCGAAAGTGTTTTTGTGCATTATCATATTATCATTCGTGTTAACGAGATTTTCGTTTTATTTAATTTCATTCCCTTTCAAGATATGATAGGCTGGACTGAGAATTGACTCATTTTCTTTCCACTAAAAGACACAGTAAACCATTTTTATAGTTTATTTATGTTTTTTTTTACATTATATAATGATAAACAGAGATAAATGTTTAGCGGGACGTAATTTAATAATAATCTGTATAAAAGTTAATATTTGCCTCTTAAAAACTATTCAAATAGTTTAATTGTATAAAACACAATGTATGGTATTATCAATCAAATTGGAATATTCAGAAATAAATTATGGAATAAAAAGTTTACGTTTTTTTTATTTAGTCCAATGCATGGTTATGGTACGCCAGCAGAAAAGAAATTGCAATTATCAAAAAAAAATAATATTTAATGGTTCTTGCTAGCAACATTTAGTAGAGATTGCTAGAAATATTCTAAAATTATTAGTTGTAATCATTTCTGTAAAATACTGAGGAACCACTGAAAGAAAATCGTTCCCGATCTATTGTTATTGTAATATCAACTGTAACAGTTACTTCATAATTGTTTCTAGTCTGTAAAGTACCAACACAATTTTTAACTCTGCCTTTGCCGGTCCCAAGCCCGGATGAGAAAAGAGGAGGGTTGGACTGAAGTAAGCCAGTCCGTAAAAAGTAACATCGGGGCCGCCCACCTGGTCCTGGGCAGTCCGCATCCATCTGTCACCCACTGCAAACCATTACTTCCATCTCGATAAACCTGCACGGCGTTCTGCACTACATTATACGCACGGTTATAGGTGATCCGACCACGCCACCCACCTTCCAACATACTTGGTTCAAACACACAGAGCAAATCCCCATACGAAACATAATCACAAAGGAAATACTGAAAATGCACCTTCTCTGAGATTTAGGCCATAATCAAATTCGACTAAAGAAGAACATACGGAAGAGAAGAAGAAACAATAACGAAACGAAAATTGAAATCTACCACCAATACCCCATTTTTGAAGACTGATCAACTTATATACTATTAATAATCTTCTTTTCAATAGCAGATAAATTAGAATATACGAACAAACTAAGAATTGTGTTAATTTATTAAATATTTTACAATGTATAGCGAAATTTTTTTAAGATTTATTCTTTGTAGGCACTTTTGTTAGTACTTAATATCAAATTTCTTTTGTTCATTACACGGAAACGCATTTCTTACCGACTTTAACATAGAGGAACATACCAATTCGGTAGATTTTAATTTTTTGTCACCGTTGAACTTTGCCATACATTACAAAAGTATAATAATTATATTTCAATATAAATTGTCATCGTGGTGATTACTTTCTATTGGATCGTTCGGTTTTTAAGTACACTTTTTGTGTTGTTTTTTCTAGCGGTCATTTTTTTATTTTTTGTAACGGACGTGATTCATTTCACATTTACATCTTACCATTCCGTTTTTTTTAACAATTTTACTTTTACTCTACGGCAAATGTTTCAACTGTGACAAATTTTTTAACGTTATGTTATTTTACGTCATATACTTTACTATTATTTAACCCCTACTTATTTTCATATAATTTTTTTTATTCTTACGTTTGTCCTAATTTTCTTCTAGATAATGTTTTTGGTATCCTTCCTCTTGTTAAAAATCGGTAAATTGTTTATAGTGATTAATTTATTTATTACATTTTGTAACTTTGTGTTAATACCAAGAGACAGTGGGATTCAACCTGCTCATATTATGACAATCATTATTTGTTGTGTTCTAAAAGAATGCGCTGTAGCATAGGATTTGTAAAAAATCTGTCAAAACCTCGTATCTTAATACTACTGCGACTGCCTTAAAAACCTTAGAAGTATCTTTACTAATATTTTTTTCAATGTATAATTGTATAATTGTGGAACAAACAAGTACAGTGTGAACCAACGTGAACGAAACATCACCTACTTAATGTTTCTTTTTTAAAAACTTCATTAACAATGATTTTATTTAATTGATTTATATGTAACTTGTAAAATTATTTTCCTTTCTGTTTATTTAATGATAAATGTTTCTCACTTTACTTATAGCGAAGGACTTATAAGATTATTTTGTATTATTAAATTTGGATTCATTCATTTTTTTTAAGTTTGTATTTAAAGTTAGATAATAGTTATATCGTACTACATTTATCCTGTCTGGCTGATATTTAATAAAAACTACTTTTGTATATTTCGATGGAATAAAAAAATATTAACTCTGCCATTGCCGGTCCCAAGCCCGGATGCGAAAAGAGGAGGGTTCTAGAGTCGCTAAAATTTTAATATCTCAAACTATGAGATAAAAAAAATTGCTTCCGAGATAACCAGCATAAAGCACTTGTGTTATGGATATCAGACAACAGAGGCATAATAATTATAAATAAATATTTAAAACCCAGACACTGAATAAATAGAAAAAAATCTATAAGTCAATATTATGTCCTGGTTGTAGATTAAACGTTTAGCAAACAAGATGGCGACCGAATGCGTAAACTGGATTATATAGCATAAGACTTAAAATAAACAATGCAATGGAATATCATAAAGCAATGGAACTACTTGTAGTCACTAAAGAACTTGTATTTATTCAAGTAATTGCAGTATTTTATGTACTTGTAGTAATTGAAGTATTAAAGTAATCGTAGCAATAATGGCGCTTGTAGTAATAATAAGCACTCATAGTCCTTAAAGTACGAGTGGCAAAATCAGTTAGGCAAATCAAACTTCAACCTGTAGTTATAGGAACAAAAAATAGGTATGTTTGTTTTGTATCTATATATAAAGCGTTTAATAGATAAAGACAATCTGATAATTGTTTATTTTTGATAGGTATTTATTTTTTTACTGTAAAAAAAATAATGACATTTTACCATCAAATAGCATCAATATGGATTCAGTTCTATCCCTGTCTCAGGACAGCCATAGAACTGAATCCGTATTGATGTTGGTTCCAGTAGAGTAAAAATATTATCCCCCTCTGTGTTAGAGTCATAACAGTGAAAAAAAAATTGGTACCAGCACCGATTGATGACAATATATTCATCTGAACTGTACAATTCCAACAAGGCGATCCATCAGCATCGTCGTCGAAAATGTTTTACAATTGCCACCATACCTGCCCGTAGCGGTCACTCGCTAGTCTTTTTTTTAGTGAACGTTTTAAGGCATATGGGGTAGGGATATATCAGAATAAGTACATACATGTAAGCAAATAAAATTACAAAATATTTTGTTTTGTCAGATTGAGACGACTTCCGCATGATGGGAAAAAGGACAGACGAAAAAAAATGTATACCATATTTCTTTTTCAGGAATAACAACAGCCATCAACATAACAATACAAAAGTTAGTTGAATGTTTTTGTGTATTATAATATAATAAGTAGCCAGCTATTGAATCCACTTTAACATGCTAGAAGAAATCTTTCAGGTCACTCAGTCCTCTTAATAATTCGTTAATTTGGTCAGTAGAATTTTAGAAGGTTGTCCCTTAGTTTTCTTTATTATTAAAATAATGTTCGATATCACGACGCAAACATGGGGTGATTTTAGCGATTTGAAATTGATCATTAGTATTTTGAAAATATGTCATTATTATGAGTATATATGTATGCTAACAGACAATAAATACATCCCTTTCTATTGTAGATTGCGCTGCATTTACTGAAACGTCATACGTGAAAACCGACCAGAAACAGAAACAGAAGAAAACTGCTGCACCGATTTCTCGTTATTTCACAAAGGTTAGTATTAAACGTTAACATGTATCATGAAAGACGTTACTAAATGTGTACATTATTCCAGGACTATATCTTGCCATCTTCTTTGTCGTTAACTCTAATCTGCCTACTCAAATTCTCTGGAACAGAATAACATCGATGAATGCAATTCTGTCAAAATTATGTAGCAATTCATATCTTTGGCACCATTGCAGTTTATATCGATTATATTCACAACCAACTATGTCCTACTAACCTGCTTCCGGGAAATCGCCGAAGTTCACCAAGTCGTTAAACAAGACCTTGAAGGCAAAAAATAAAAGGGAATTCAGCGATATTAAGGGTGCATTTCGCATTTGTTCTGTTACATGCAATTTTTCTAATCGAACCTAAGCCGATTAAACTGAACCAGCTTTCAGTGACGGATTCATCGAAACAAAAGAACGTGAACGTGTCCTCTTCATAAAGAATTAAGAGATCAATCTCAACAAATATTTTAAACCGATAACTTAATGATACATAGCCTCCGATTGGAACGATATCAGTTCGTACATATACATAATCTATGAAAATGAGATGACAGTAGAGTATATTGCAGAAAAAAATTATGATCAAAGAATTCCCCCAATGGTTAATAATACATTTGGCAACAAAAATTAAAAATTTAAACTAATATGAACCAAAATATTATTGTGGTCGGCGGTGCATTAGAAAACGGACCTGCATTTTTCCCGCTACTTAGCTATAATTAACAACATACTTCATCTTCGATCACACGAAGGTTTAGACTATTGAGGATGGACGTTTCATGTTATCCTTCCTTGTTTAGTCCAAACAATAGTGTTTTTGAAACCATATTTCCGAACGTTAAATAACTGTGCCCAACTCAATAACCACTTACTAACAATTAACTCGACATAGCAATAATGTATATTACCTTTGTGTGTTATTAGTTCTAGTTTTGCCTTGGATTTGGTAAGAAAAATAGAATTGAATGTTCATAAAATTATATCGACTGTTTTGTGGCTGAAACAACATTAAGCCGATTGTTTTTTTCTTAGAAATATGAACACTAATAAACTACTTATTTTATTATTTTTTTTAAGATTACGGTTTGAACGGATTATAATACAGATTTGATTTTTTTAATTAAGTAAATTAATAGTATAGGTGTGTAAAATATCTCATACCTGACGCCATGGTAAGTCGCTTAAAGCACTCCTATTACGGACGCCAGACAACAGAGGAATTACAAATATACTACTTAAAATACATATATTTAAAACCCAGACACAGAACAAACATATATATCATCATATAAATATTTGTCCTGGGTGGGGATTGAACCCACCACCTTTGGCGCACAAGACAGGACCACTACCATCTGCACCGTCAGGCCCGTCAGACATAGAAACCGCAGAGTGCAGCTTTAGCGACGGGGATGCTGCTGCCCATCCTCGCCCTGTGCAATTGAGCTGCACTGTTTCGGATGGATACACCGCCACCTGTCGGTTCCTATGCCATAGTCGCCTTTTACGACACCTGATATAGGGAGGTACTATTCTACTTTGCCGGTAACTCACGGCAAATTTTTAGTTCCTAACAATTTTATTATCATCATGAAGGTTATTATATCTTGAAGGTTAAAAATCGAGGGTCGTCAACATGATGTACTAGCCAAATATAACTGTTTCGTTTACTACCTATTCATGATGCTGAATGCGAAGCGATCCTATAGTACTATAAGTTACTATACCTTTATTTTCATCAAAACAGCCATGAGATGCCCATTGCTGGACATAGGCCTCGCCAAGTAATGTCCAATAGAATAAATCGGCCGCCATTATTTTCTGTCTAAGTGAATTATCTTGATTAATATTCAAAATTGAAGCCAATTTATACAAGAACATTACTGACTTCTGAAATCTGTGTAATAATACCGTTCGTAAATTGTAATCTTTACTTTTTAATGTTTTACATGATTCATTAAATACTTAACATGTGTTTCATACTTATTATTGGTATATACATACTTAGTATGGGTATGATACCCATGATACCAAGAAGTCTAATAGTATGATATACTATTTGACTTCTTGGTTTCTTACTTTTTAGTGTGAATAGATGAGCAGTATTTTCAGTAGCAACAGTTTTATTATATAACAGACAACGTCAAACTATAAAATTCAAAACATAATGCTTGAATATATATAAAGTAAAGTGGTCTCAAAACCGTGGGATATTCAAGCGAGAGTCATTAATTCGACTGTGCTCACGTCATGATTTTAAACTCTTACATGTCTGGCATATACCACGAAAAATGATACAAATACTGTACCACATATCAACGCTATGACTTGTGATACTGTGATAAATCAAGATTTTAGTAGTCGCACAAAAATGTATGACCAACTGTAATAAATAAAAAACGAGTGCACATTATATTAGCAATTTTATCAAATGTGTTGCCAAAGCGAGTGAATGTTATTTTAACAATTTCTTTTTCATTTCTACGATGGATCCCATGAGAAGTCTATCCAAGATATGTGATAGAGAATTTGTAGTGGTATCAATTTACTAAAGGTCTACTTATACGCTAAAGTTGCCAGTGTCCTGTTGATTACTCAATTAAATAGCTTAAGAGATTTGGATAAAATTTAAACGAAAGCACTGATATAGAAGTGGCAAATCATCGGAATGCTGATATATTTAACCGATCTATATATAGTTTTGCGACTACTAAAACCTAATTTCATGGTAGCAACACCGTAGGATATTTTTATGGTATATAGTCAATTACCTATAAAAATAACCTATTCATGCTTAATTATGTTTTGAACTTTACAATCATGTCATGTGTTATATCACACACATCGCTCACCAATTCTTATATTTTCAGATCTTCAAATTTAATGTATCCTTTTAACGTCGGCTCCAACAACAACGACGAGGCCTGCGCGATCTGAAAAGTTATCAGGTAAATCTCCCTTAGGGCAGAAAACATAATGTATATATTTTTTTATTTCTAGTTTTGTCACGCTTTCAGTCAGTTTTCTTAAATAGCGTAAGAACAGCTACTTGTACTACTACTATACTAAATGTATTACCTTAATTTTGTTGCCTTTGACTCTCAAAGGTAAAAGAAGGTTGTTACAGCTGATAAAAGATCCCCAACTCAAACTAAATAGGTACTAAAAAGGTTATATACCGATTGAATCCTGAGAAAAGCAGTAAAATTTGTAGCCAATACCGAAATGATAATCATGATCCAGAACACAATCATATTAAAGCATCTGTAGTATTTTAAAGACCTTTATATTTTATTAAATGTGTCTATAAACACCAAATTCTTCATATACATGCATAAAATAGAAAAATATTTAATACTTGACATACTTGACTATTTGAAATAAAGTCCTCTGTTACAGGTCCACCCGCCAACGAGTCAGCGGAGACATCACTTCAACTAATCATCATTCATCAACAACGGGCGGACCACTACCAAGCTGTTCATATACATGCACAAGGGTGAAAAAGTAAGCGAAGACAAAAATTACAAGGATTTCAAACTTGACATATTTAAAATTTAGTATTTGTATTTGTAATAAAGTCTTCTGTTACATGTCCACCCGTCAATGAGACAGCCGAGCGAACAATTCAGCTAACCATCGAGTCATCGAGTCCACGGGTGGACCACCACACGTGTAATCGGAAGAGACTGGCATAAGTAAGCAAATCTTTCCGTGCGTGTGAGTTTTTTTAAAAAATAGGACCAACAACAAGGTCTACACCTTAAGAGCTACAGAAATACAAGGACAGTGGTGTACATTTCTTGACGTCGCAGTAATTACAGATAAATACGAAGCTGGGAGCATAACGCATCTCTTAACCTATATGAAATTAAACTTAAATAAAACACTTAATTAAAGTACAAATAGACGTAGTTATTCTGGACTACGAATATATATTATATAAACTACTACAGCGAAAACATTTGTTTTTTAAATTTAGGCAAAGTGTGTTGCCTACATTTATTTTGCAAGCGACATTTATTAGATCTGATCTCTAGTTCTTAATAATTGTTTCAAGACACACAAATATTTATGAACCAAAAATCTCATGGTTACTTTAATAATAAGCCTTTTATTCGGTCGGTACATTGATTTTTTCAACAGTTTTATAATTGCTGTGGAATCTTGTCGTCAACATCGACAACATCGTCCGGTTGCCCCAATTTGGCAAGACCTCCTCTATCTCCATCCTTACTATACGTTCCATCAACGGGGTCCTCTCAGTATTGTCACGCTGGGTGGACAGAGTATACTGACTAATTTCTACCTGCACAGTGTGGTGAAATACGAATCGAACCCCCTTGCAACACACGCACCCCTCCGAGGACACCATACAGCGCACGCTACAGGTTTCCCTGGCATTTTGAAGAATTTGTTTTTGTGAAGCCACTCTGTGATCGCGACGATTGTTCTATACTTTACGCAGTCCAACATTGCGGATACTTTGTTGAGCAGCAATGAGTCCTGGGAGATCTTGGTCCCCATCTACCGTAGTTTTGCTAAACGCTGATAACGGTTTTAAATCAACTAGGTCATATAACGTATATTTTTAAGAATAAATTAAATGATTTTGAATGAAGACGTGCTCGCAGTGTCGGACACAAGAAATACTCGCACAATTTATCGTATGTGCATCCGAGTAAATGAAAATGACAATTTCGAATATCCAACGACCATTCTGAATAAATCTTAAAGAATTAAAGGATATCTTCAGACTTATTGATACGATATCAGTTCTGATTGCAAAGAAGATAACGAGATTTCACCAATACCAAACTTCAGTAGTGTTAGAATATATGAAAATTGGATTTAAAAGTGATCGATACTATTTAGATACTCTAATAGTGTGATACAACAAAATAACCATGAGAGTGAGAGACGAGAATGAGAAGTCTCAAATACAGGAGGCTTTAAGGTTTTCTTCTGTATTTCATGACCTGGTTTCAGCTCAACCACGTACGGACTAATAAGAACCGACGCTTGGTATTACGTCCTTCCTTGTCCTAACTCTTTTTTTTTCAGGTGATTATATCTTTTTTTTTATTGTGTGTATTGCCTATGCAAAATGTCACTGTGAATTGTTTCTTTACATTGTGTGTTCTTTTCGATACTGCGTTTTGGATTCGAAAAATAGGTAACGTAGCAAGTTTATTTTATCACAAATTTTATATTTAAAAAATGCCTGATTGATTTTATGTTTATAGTGCTTTTTTTATTGCATGCCGATCCTCTGCGATAGATGATGAATGTCCAAACAGTCGAATCACAATTGTGCCAATTAAACATTCTATAAAAATAACTAAAGAATTACTTTCTATGCATTCTTAAGACAACGTTAACTTTATTCTTTGGCTGCAGTGTAAATCATACGTATGATCACGTACATCACGCCTGTGTCCCACCGGGGTATGCAGTAACTATGGATCTCCACTTGCTACGATCTTGGTCTACCGCTGTCGCTGAATCGGTATATTTAAGGCATTCGCTCATTTGTGTACAATCTATTTAATGGCTTTGTTTGTTATTTGTTTTACATGCTGCACCTTGGATTCCCAAAAAGGTAATGTACTAGCCTTTAAATACAGCATTATTAATTTGACAGCCGCCATTTTCCTATTTAAGTTTCGTGATTTTAGATAGATTTTATATAATATGCTGTTTGTTTAAGTGAAACCTTTTTATTGATGTAAACAATATATATACACAACTCATCAGAAGCTCTCACATTAATATCTGTCATTCTAATTATACTCTATCTAAAGGCATGAAATTATTTTAATCAAAACTTATTTTTATTAGAATAGCTTATTAATCTAAATTTCTTTTTTCATGCTGCACCTTGGATTCGGTAAAAGGTAATTAATGACTAGTCCTCTAAATATAGTTTGATTAAAATGTCAGCTCTCAAACTAACGTGTTCTTATATAATTTTATGTGAAACCTTTCTAATATTAATAATAAACTGATACCAAATACAGTATTGCCAACTGTAATTTTAATCAAGATATATCTTAAGGAGAAAAAAATATTGTAACTATAACTTTTTTATTTTGATTGCATAATGATGAGATCTTTATATTATTTTTCATGCTGCATTTTGGATAAGAAAAAGGGTAATGTGTAAATTTTTATTTATTATAATAAATAAATATTATGAATATAATATAGTGCATTAATAATAAATTTCCATCTCATCTCATGTGTGTAACGGACATCAAAAAACGTAAGATTCACAAATATAATATTTTAATTCATATTCAACACCCAGACACAGAACAAACACATTTATGTTCTATCCTCAAAATATTTAAGTGATTTTGTGATGTGAAAATGATGAATGAATACACAATCGCAATAAAATTATCATAGTTTAAATATTTTACAGGTTGTAGAAACTACGACTCCTTACGAATTAGTAGTAGTGATACACTATTTGTTTAGATAAATATTTGCTTTGGGTGGTAATCGAAATCACGACCTTTAACGCACAAGATAGGATCACTACCATCTGCGCCATCAAGTCAGTCAAAGCAAATATTTATATGAAGATATTTATGTTTCTTTTGTGTCTGGGTGTTGAATATATGTATTTAAGTAACACGTGTGCTTTAAACGACTTACCGCGGAGTCAGGTCAATGTATGGAATGTTCTGGGAATTTATTATTATTATACCTATGTATCTGTCGACCTAATGAGTTTGTTTTTTTTTTCATGCTGCACCTTGGATTCGAGAAAAGGTAGTATCTACATACATAGCTTGATTAGAATGACAGATGTCAAGATAAGGAGTTTTTGTATTATTTTATGTGAAACTTGTATAATGTAAACAATATTAAGTTCAAATTAAGATACTAAATACCACGATTGCCTTCATAAACAGCTCGTGCGACGCTACCACAATGACACCTGTCATTCTAATCAAGCTACACATACTATACACCTATAGTAAAATAAATTCTGGCAAAACTTATTTTTCTTGAAACGGTTTAATAATCTGAACTTATTTTCTTTTCATGCTGCACGTTGGAGTCGAATAGAGGTTATGTATAAAATTTTTATTTAATATTGCTATAATAAGAAAAATATTTGTCCTAAAAACATTTTTGTAAATGTGGTTCATTTTATAGTTTAGTAACAGTTCATTCAAACTGGATTTGCCAGTATTTTCTACCAGAATTCATTCGAGCAGCTGAAAGTGCCAATGATTAATGATGTAATGAACCATTTCTTATGAGTATTGAAACACCAAAATGATTGCAGTCAATCCGGGTAACATTGGACTTCGTATTAGGGAAACTTATAATTATCCTTTTTCTTGGTTTGTAAAACAAATTAAGCCGAAAATAAGGTTTTGATCGATTGCAAGAACTGTTTTTTGTGGTGAATTTAAACCAGTTTTTTAAAGATTCGTTTATTTATTTTATAAAAAAGACAAATTAAAGTTACCCGGATATTTCAATGTTCCCCGAGTTGACTGTAAATAACATATATTTTATTGAGTTCTTGTGGTTCATTTATATAGATTTTATATGATGTGCTTCATATTGTCGGTTCGTTTCCAATCCAGGTCAAATATTTATATGATAATATCTGTATATGTTCTATGTCTGGGTGTTAAAGATTTATATTTATGTAATATATTTATGATTCCTCATTGGTCTGATATCCGTAACACAAGTGCTTTAAGTGACTTATTATGGAATCAGGTCAATGTACCAGACGATGTGGGAATTTATTTATTTAAAATATGTGAAACCTTGGTAAAGTATTAATATTATTGTCAATACAAACAACTCGTCGATGACATCAGTCATTTTAATCAAACTTTTTTTTAATAGCGTAATAATGTGAACTTCATTATTTTTCATGCTACTTCTTGGATTCGGTAAAAGGTAATGTTATTTTTAGCACAATTTATTTTTATTAAATGGCTCAATTATCTAAACTTGATATTTTTTCATGCTGCACCTTAAATACAAAAAGAACTAATATAGTTAAGTGATTTCGACAAAAGACTGTCGACTTTTTACTTGACAATTTTTTTTTACCTAAAATAGGTGAAAACGAAAATATATTCCTAAAATGTATTTATATGGCAGAATAATTTGAATTTATCTTATAGCTTGTTATTTGATAGTTATTCATCTGATAATAAGTCATCAATAATTGCCTATGAGAAATAAAAACTAATTAATCTATTTACCCGCAAAGTCGTGCCTACAACCTGGATTAGTTCTCTTTTAAAAACCATGATGGCTTTGTTGCTTTAAGATAATAATATAATAGGCTTTTTATATGCAACATATAGTCTTACGGAGGAACCATACACCTTATCTAAATTGTTGACATTAATGGAAGTAGATAAAAATGGAGTCAGTCAAAGACGGATGTCATCCAACGCAATCTCATCAAATCTAACGAGAAATAGATACACTGAAACCGATTGAACATATAGCAAGAATACAAAACAGCAAAAAAAGAGTTAAGCGTATATCTCTCTTATAAATACTGCAGCAATTTATACAAACTTCCTGTACCTCCCCCCTATACTCTACCCCCCCCCCCCCCCTCCACTTAATTCTTACATTTTACCAACTCCTATTTAATATTTTCCATATCCAATGTAAGTTAATTAAACTTTTGATTTAAAACATTTCTAATAACTCCTTTGTGCTTAAAATGTTGTGCATAATGAATTTTCCATTGTTTATATGTGTTTGTTTTCATGCTACGCATAGGATTCGTACCTTCTGTAGTATATTCAAATTCAGATAATTCAACCGTTTTGTAACAAACTCAATAAGAAATTATATTTAAAATTGGACTTCAAGACTTTAAGGTTTTATTTATCACACTATCATGTAGGAATGTTAAGTATTTTAGTTAAATGTTATTTGTAATAATAACCAATTTTAGGATATGAAAATGCAACCATTCAAAGAAGATATAATTACAAGCCAAAACCAAGACTAACTCACATCCGGTTGTGACTTTGTTGGACAGGTGACATTGACATTATATGCTACCTGTCCAACAAACCGCGCAATCGTGTGTGAGACAAAAATTTATGCTGCCTGTCCAATGACGTCGCAACTGTGTGTGACCTAGAGAGATGCTGCCTGTACAATGAAGTCGCAATGCTGTGTAAGCCAGAGAGATAGACGCTGCCTTTCCAATTAGGTTGCAATCATGTTTGAGTAACAAATATACACGCAACCTGGCATCCTCTAACATGGCAGCCGTAAGTGATCCAGAGAGGAACACACATGCTGCCTTTTCAATCATACTGCGATGTACCAAGGGTATAATTATAATACTCTATGTTTGCGTTAATGTAAAATACTATAAAGATATATTTACTTAGTTCGCCTGCTTGTTTACCTCACTCTTACATATATCTGCCACTACAGCAGCAAATTCTACTTCTCAAACTGTGATGACTTTTCTACTCCTCAGACGTTTATGCTGATTATACAGCCCGTAATTCCAGAAAAAAGGATACAGCAATGAATATTGTAGAATGAATCATACGTACCTTATAACGATCCGATCTCAACAAATCTCCACATACGACAATAAATGACACGTACACGCCGATCAATTGGTTTAATGTTCATCTGTCCGGATAAATATAAAACATGCGGATTGGAGGTGAGTCTTTAAATTTCTTAATTTTATGCCCCAAAAAGTTGTAACGTCATTTTTTTATTTGTTTGTTCAATCCACCAAGCGGTAATACAAATAAGATTATATGTAATTGAAATATGTACGAAGTAAGATCAGCTTTGGAAAAAATGCTGTTTCATAGTAAGTTTACTGAAAGCTGATGATAATGGAAATTTCATATGATAAGCAACTCCATTTCCTCTCGCGTGGAAATGTGAAAGTGCAATAAAAATCTAGGTCTATACATATTTGTAACTATTTCAATCCAATTCCTTTTGGCAGTATTTATATAAAAAATATTCATACACTCATACAGAATAAACTTTTACTGAAATATCTATAATGGCACACACATACATCTGTAAAATATATGTAATATTAAAGTTTTACTGACTTATTTTATTTTTTTAGACTTATAATTAAAATTGTTCAACGGATACTGAAATAGAATTAACTGAAACATCGACATGTGCTACCAGTATAATCCCTGCGACACATGACGCAATGAATTTAAATTACCAGGTAAGATATGTAAATGCATGTACAATTTTCTAGCCGATTTTCGTAATGCCTATTATTAGAGAAAAAACGTAACGGTGGAAAACGAAGTTCTTTTTTTAATGTTTTTGAAAGCGAATAGTCTTAACAATTCGGCAGTCAAAAAAATGACATTAGGATAATATGTGCATAATATTTCGGATATTTTAATGTTTGTACAATTAATGACACTAAAATTACTGCAGATAGGGTATAGTTTGCGTCAATAAGAGCGAAGTTTTAAATAAGTTACTTGCAATATAGGGCGTCCACCCGCAAGATAGACCGACGATCTGACTAAAACCGCAGAATCGCGCTGGATACAGGCCACATATAACCGTCCTGTTGGAGATTACTTGGAGAGGCTCCCAGCAGTGGACGTCTTTTGGCTGATATGATGATGATGTTAGGATAGGATTTGCAAGTGCAAAATGCGATAAAATGTTGTATGTACAATATGGGATACAAATTTAGAAGAATTTTATATAACACCGCCGTGGAGTACCGGCGAAATAGAATAGTACTTCCCTGCGTACCAGGTGTCGTAAGAGGCGACTGAGGTACTGGGACCGACAGATGGCGATAAATCCATCTCAGAGAAAGTAGCACAAATGTATCGAGATGTGTAGATAATTCCCGTCGTAAAAGGATCCTCAGTGGTGCAACTATATTGCAATATATTGCTTGATAGTTTAAAGTTTATGCAATGGGCATTGCGTAAAATTTATGCAAAATAGATAGTGTGAATTATGCTATATATAAAGTATGATATTTATGCAATATTGGTAGTGTAAAATGCGCAATATATAAAGATTACAGTTTATGCAATATATATAGTATAAGTTACTGAATTGCCTTATACTCTTATTATAAATGCAAGAAATAAGTAGTATGAAATATATGCGAAATAGATTAAATGAAGTTTATGCAATAAAGATAGTGTGATGTTTGTGTATTATCTAAAGTATGAAATTTATGCTATATTGATAGTGTAAATTACGCAATATATAAAGGAGTTTATGCAATATTGATAGGATAAAGTGTGTCCAATATATTTAGATATAGTTCAATCAATATATCAGATGTAAAAAATATGCAATATAGATAGAGTGAAGTTTATGCAATATATTCAATATGAAGTTTATACATTATAGATAGTGTAAAGTTCATGCAATATATAATATATGAAGTTTACGCAATATAAGTAGGATATAACAATTATGCAATATATAAAAAATAAGGTTTGTCACATTTATGCAATATAGATGGTGTAAAGTTTATGCAATATGAATAGTGTAAAGTTTATGCAATATGA